>OZ026619.1:98029147-98336647 GCA_964020975.1 Hermodice carunculata
TAAGGTTTCCAGATACATTGTTCCATTTAAATGCAAAGAAAGATCAAGAGTCATAAAATCTGTAAACATCTAAGCTAGTACAGAAAGATTGAAAACCAAGAACAATATTGACCAAAATCGCGCAATATTATCTAAGTTGATTGCATGTTTTTCATACACATGTACAGTATCATTGCAATATGGATTAACAAAAGAAAAATAATGTGAGGTAGGGCGGGATGGAGCCACAAAAACGGGAAAAAACTTAAAGAAAAATATCTCAAATTATAACAATCTGAGAAGAAACCTGTGTGGGCAAAAGACAAATGTGTCCATTTAACCGCTTTGCAAACATCTATGCTAATACATAAAGAATTTGAGCATCACGAAAATACTGACCAAAAGCTGACAATATCTGCAAACATAGTACGTTCTTGATACATATCACTGCAAACGGTTTCGAGAAAGAATGGATGATAAGGCAGAACACAATCGGAATACAAATGAAATGTAAAAAAATGTAAACAGAAGCATCTCAAATTATGACAATCTGAGAAGAAACCTGCATGGGCAGAACACAAATGTGCTCATTTCATTATTATATAAACATTTATGCTAATATAGACAGAATTAAAGATTCAGAAAAATTTACATAAAAATCTGGCAATATCTGCCAAATTGATAGTATGTTCTTCATACATATATACATGTCACTTAACACGGTTTTGAGAAAGAATGAAAGATGACGCACCAGACGATGGAGCCACAAAATATTGTAAAAAAAATCTCTCAAATTATAACAATCTGAGCAAAAACCCGTATGGGCAGTAGACTAATGTGTATATTTGACTGCTATGTAAACATCTATGCTAATACAGACAGAATTAAAGGCTCATAAATATACTGACTAAAATCTGGCAAAATCTCTGTACTTGATTGCATGTTGATATAATTTATATACATATATATATATATATATATATATATATATATATATATATATATATATATATATAGTATTATTGGAACTTGGTTTAGAGAAAGATTGAAGGATGAGACTATAGACAAAGGAGCCACAATAATATTGTGACGCAAAAAAACCCAAAAACATCTAAAATTAGAACAATCTGAGAAAAAACTTATATGGACAGTAAATAAATGGGTCCCTTTAAGTACTATGGGCACTTTTGGAATAAGGTTTCCAGATACATTGTTCCATTTAAATGCAAAGAAAGATCCAGAGTCGTAAAATCTGTAAACATCTAAACTAGTACAGAAAGATTGAAAACCAAGAACAATATTGACCAAAATCGTGCAATATTATCTAAGTTGATTGCATGTTTTTCATACTCATGTATAGTATCATTGCAATATGGATTAACAAAAGAAAAAAATATGAGGTAGGGTGGGATGGAGCCACAAAAACGGGAAAAAACTGAAAGTAAAACATCTCAAATTATAACCATCTAAAAAGAAACCTGTGTGGGCAAAAGACAAATGTGTCCATTTTACCAATTTGCAATCATATTTGCTAATACATATTAAATTAAGCCTCACAAAATTACTGACCAAGATATGACAATATCTGCTAATGATAGCATGTTCTTGATACATATCACTGCAAAATGGTTTTGAGAAAGAATGAATGATGAGGCAGCAGACAATGGGATATAAAATAATGTGAAAAAAATGTAAACAGAAGCATCTCAAATTATGACAATCTGAGAAGTAACCTGCATGGGCAGAACGCAAATGTGTTCATTTAATTACTACGCACACATTTTTGCTAATAGAGACAGAATTTAAGATACGTTCTTGATACATAGCACTGCAAACTGGTTTTGAGAAAGAATGAATGATGAGGCAACAAACAAAGGGGACATAGAATAATGTGAAAAAAAATGAAAACAGAAGCATCTCAAATTATGACAATCTGAGAAGAAACCTGCATGGGCAGAACACAGATGTGTTCATTTAATTACTATGCAAACACTTTTCCTAATATAGATAGAATTAAAGATTACGTTTGAATGCAAAGAAAGATGAAGAGTCATAAAATCTGTAAACATCAAAGCTAATATTGAAAGATTTAAGAACTAAGAACAATATTGACCAAAATGGGGCAATATTTGCTAAGTTGACTGTATGTTTCTCATATATATATGCATATACATATAATATCACTAAGATATGGTTTAAAAAAAGCATAAAAGATGAGGTGGGACTTGCTGGAACCACAAAAACATTGTGAAGAAAAAAATGAACGAGAAACATCTCAAATTATGACAATCAGAAAAGAAATCTGCATGGTCAAAAGACAAATGTGCCCATTTAACTACTAAGTAACCATCTATTCTAAAACATAAGGAATTAAAGCCTCACGAAAATACTGACCAATATCTGGCGATATCTGCTAAAGATAGTATATTCTTGATACATATCACTGCAAAATGGTTAAGAGAAAGAATGAATGTTGAGGCAACAGACAAAGGGGACATAGAATAATGTGACAAAAATGAAAACAGAAGCATCTCAAATTATGACAATCTGAGAAGTAACCTGCATGGGCAGAACGCAAATGTGTTCATTTAATTACTACGCACACATTTTTGCTAATAGAGACAGAATTTAAGATACGTTCTTGATACATAGCACTGCAAAATGGTTTAGAGAAAGAATGAATGATGAGGCAACAAACAAAGGGGACATAGAATAATGTGAAAAAAAATGAAAACAGAAGCATCTCAAATTATGACAATCTGAGAAGAAACCTGCATGGGCAGAACACAAATGTGTTCATTTCATTATTATGTAAACATTTATGCTAATATAGACAGAATTAAAGATTCAGAAAAATTTACATAAAAATCTGGCAATATCTGCCAAATTGATAGTATGTTCTTCATACATATATACATGTCATTTAACACAGTTTAGAGAAAGAATGAAAGATGACGCACCAGACGATGGAGCCACAAAATATTGTAAAAAAAATCTCTCAAATTATAACAATCTGAGAAGAAACCCGTATGGGCAGTAGACTGATGAGTATATTTGACTGCTATGTAAACATCTATACTAATACGGACAGAATTAAAGAATCATAAATATACTGACCAAAATCTGGCAAAATCTCTGTACTTGATTGCATGTTATTGATATAATCTATATATATAAATATATATATATATATATATATATATATATATATATATATATATATATATATATATATGTATATATAGTATTATTCGAACATGGTTTAGAGAATGCTTGAAGGATGAGACTATAGACAAAGGAGCCACAATAATATTGTGACGCAAAAAACCCCAAAACATCTAACATTAGAACAATCTGAGAAAAACCTATATGGACAGTAAATAAATGGGTCCCTTTAAGTACTATGGGCACTTTTGGAATAAGGTTTCCAGATACATTGTTCCATTTGAATGCAAAGAAAGATCCAGAGTCATAAAATCTGTAAACATCTAAACTAGTACAGAAAGATTGAAAACCTAGAACAATATTGACCAAAATCGCGCAATATTGTCTAAGTTGATTGCATGTTTTTCATACACATGTATAGTATCATTGCAATATGGATTAACAAAAGGAAAAAAAATTTGAGGTAGGGCGGGATGGAGCCACAAAAACGGGAAAAAACTGAAAGTAAAACATCTCAAATTATAACCATCTAAAAAGAAACCTGTGTGGGCAAAAGACAAATGTGTCCATTTTACCAATTTGCAATCATATTTGCTAATAAATATTAAATTAAGCCTCACAAAATTACTGACCAAGATATGACAATATCTGCTATTGATAGTATGTTCTTGATACATATCACTGCAAAATGGTTTTGAGAAAGAATGAATGATGAGGCAGCAGACAATGGGATATAAAATAATGTGAAAAAAATGTAAACAGAAACATCTCAAATTATGACAATCTGAGAAGAAACCTGCATGGGCAGAACAAAAATGTGTCCATTTAATTACTATGGAAACATTTTTGCTAATATAGGCAGAATTAAAGATTGACGTTTAAATACAAAGAAAGATCAAGAGTCATAAAATCTGTAAACATCAAAGCTAATATAGCAAGATTTAAAGACTTAGAGCAATATTGACCAAAATCTGGCAATATTTGCTAAGTTGATTGTATGTTTTTCATATGTATATATATATATATATATATATATCACTACAATACGGTTTAACAAAAGAATGAAAGATGAAATAGGACGTGATGGAGCCACAAAAACATTGTGAAAAAAAAAATGAAAGAGAAACATCCGAATTATAACAATCTGAAAAGAAACATGCATGGTCAAAACACAAATGTGCCCATTTAACTACTACGTAAAGATCTCTGCTTATACATAAGGAATTAAACCTCACAAAAATACTGACCAAGATCTGGCAATATCTGCTATTGATAGCATGTTCTTGATATATATCACTGCAAAATGGTTTAGAGGAAGAATGAACGATGAGGCAGCAGACAATTGGGACATAAAATAATGTGAAAAAATGTAAGCAGAAGCATCTAAAATTATGACAATGTGAGACGAAACCTGCATGGGCAGAACACAAAATAATGTCCCCATAAGCATTTAAGCTAATATAGGCAGAATTAAAGACTCACAAAATTATTGAGCAAAATCTGACGATGTCTGGTTGGAGAAAGAATGATAGATGACGCACCAGCCGATGGGGCCACAAAAAAATTGTTCAAATAAGTAAACAGGAATATCTAAAATCATAACAATCGAAGAAAAAACCTGTGTGGCTAGTAGACAAATGTTTCCATTTGTTTGAAACGTATTTTATTCCAGAAAGGAAAACAACTGGGGAGAAGGGCCAGGGTATATGTTTACCCCTCTTGCAGAGGAAGGACAATTGCACAGGACAGACGGAACACCACTATGCCTGGTGCAATGCTGTTATGCTAATATAGAAAGGATAAAAGACTAAGAACAATACTGACCAAAAAAAGGCTATATCTGCTAACTTGATGGAATTTTGTTTTGATACATATATACAGTGTTATTATATATGCTTTAGAGAGAAAATGAAAGCTGAGGAAGCAGACGGTTGGGCCATTGAAAAACATTGTGAACAAATATGAACAGAAACATCTCAAATTATAACAATCTGAGAAACCTACATGAGCAGTAGATAAATGTCTCCAATAAACTACTATGGGCACTTTTAGAATACTGGTTTCTGAAACATTCTTCTATTTGAATATGGATAAATTTCCATCAATTATACAAACTGTAAGCATTTATGCTAATATAGAAGGAAGTAAAGATGATATGCAAACGTTGGGCTAACAAATCCTAACGAAAAAGGAAAAAGAAGCTTGTCAAGTTTCAGTGAATCAGAAACAAGATCGACATAGGAATTTTCTGATTTTGTTCATTTGAAGGGTCACTGATATTTTAACGCAGATGCAGTGCAAGCAGTTAATACAAAAGTAACTCTTCCAAAGAGAATTTCATGTCTTGAAGAAGTGCCCCAACTGTGCCCAGACAACAAATTGAACAGCTTACGTCAAGGATACAGCTTATCGGAGAAGGTTGCCCATGATAGTGGATACAGGTCCGTAAGTACTGGATTTTTATATAAGTGGTAATGAGACTTTCTGTGGTGATATCCAAGGAGAAGGCGAGGTTACGGTCTGCCCGTTAGTACCGGATTTTCATATAAGTGGTAATGAGACTTTCTGTGGTGATATCCAATGAGATGGCGAGGTCCCAGGTTACAGTCTGGGCGTGTAAGATCCTTTTCGATGTCGTCTTATGCCTTGCCCTCTTGGAATGCTGCAAAATACAAATTAATTAGCAGTTGTTATATTTGTCAATTCTTAGAAATATCAATAAAAATAACTGAATACATTTGACTTATCTCTTTTATTACCTCGATCAACACCAATCGGTACTTTATAATTAAATTGCCCCCTTTTTTTTCTCAACAAAGGTTTTCAAAATGATCTACATTTGTAAGTGAAACTACGGCAGGAGATATAATCAGCTATTGTCAAACGTTTTATTCCGCGCTTTCCAGACTCGTGAGTGCCCAGGTTGCTCCAGTATTGACGATACTGTCTGAGTCTTTTTTCTGTCATAGGCGGGTAAGGTTTAATGTGAAATGGGTGTTCGCAGCATAAAGACAGACTTTTTTACCACTGAACAATAAAATTGTATGTCTGTGATTACACTGATATAAACCAATTACACGACACGAATAATGCTAAACTAAAATATACAAATGCACTATCCTTCATAAGCATGCAAGGAATCAGCTGCATTTGTTCAATCATTAACAGCAGGTTATACACAACCTAGACAAAAGCATCATTTTACAGAAGCCTGTCCATTATTAAAAACACAGTGGATAAAAACTAACCCAATCCAACCTTTGCATTATATGTAAGGGTCGGGAACATCACCTATCCAGAACTGTTTGTCCGCCATTTCGTTTACACTGACACCAGGCAGCAAAATACCTGAACAGTCTAAGTTAGTTTGCCATGATAAAATGGCAACATCGGTCTGTGACGAGAAAAAAAATGTTTTGGGCCAAAACTATTCTCTGCTCATCATTGCTCATAACAATTTTATTAAAACCGTCAATCAAGGGGAAGTCACAGATAAACACAAACTGCACATCAAATTTAAGTTCTAAGTTAAATTTACACAGAATGTTAGAAATATTCTGCAATCTTATTGAGCTTTAAACTGGTGTTCTCTGGATCCTCATACCAGACATATGGACTCTTACCATACTCCTGATCAAAGAAACGGGGAATGCCAATCACTCGGTTTTCTGGCTTGTAGGTGCAACGGGTAAAAAACAAATATATCCATAAACAAATCTTAAAATATGTTGGACATTTCGTTCAAGCTATAAGTGCTGTAAATTAGAATTACTGTAAAGATACTGAATCAATATATGTACAACCAGTGCGACTTTCCAGAGAGAGACACTGATGATAACTCTGCCTAGAAAGTCAACCTTGCTACCTCAAAAAGTAATTATTGTCCCATATGTATTGCACAGGGACCAAATAGCCATCTACGGGTATATCGTGAATGTCTGACCACCATATACCGGAGAATATTTTCGCAAAAACCTTTTAAAACAGTGACGACGTTTTGACGCTTCAAGTGGACCCAAACCAAAGAATTATCCTGTATCTTTGGCGATTTCATTTTCCTTTTCGGTACAATTGTTAACTATTGGCGCTTTGCCAAGTATAAAAAGACCACCTCTAAAGTGTACAGATCACAGTGAATGACCAAAAAGAGAACTGCTTCAAACTCATGGATGGGGAAAAAACGACTTGGGTCCACCATGATTGCAAAACGGTGCAACGGCATATTTCACAAGTACCTACATTCGATTTAATTGAGTGCGTTTGAGCCGTCAACAGCTTCATCCATTTTTTATGTATTTATTTCCTAGATACAAGCTTTCGACGTGAGAAGCTGGAACAACTACTCACCTGCTTGGATCTTAACTTTCCGGCTAAACCAAAGAGGTAATGCCCTCACTTATATACGTTTCTTCAGTTTTATTTTCTTAATGAATTCATAAAAATGATGTGATATGATGTAATGTGACAAGTCGGTCCTTTGATTTCGAGAAAAATTTAAGTCCGCATTGCAGAATAAATAAAGGTCTTACAAAAGTCTTGTGTGGCTCCCAACACGAAGTGTCTACAAAACAATCTGACTCACAAACTTTCAATAGGAGTCACTTGAATAGGGAACGCAGCATGCTACAGCGGAAACAACCAGGCTTCTATTATATTCCAAGTACTGCAAGTTACAATTACATTACATTTTAATACACCTTAACGCCCCATGAAAATCACCAAGGGACGGCACCAGTGTTTAACAGCTTCTTTGGATTATACTTTTTGCCAATAATGGCCCTTTTCTTAGGTGGGGGTTCACCCAAACCCCGTTTTCTTACGTGGGGATAACCCCCTCCCCCCCCCCCCCCCCTTCGGGCTACCTCTTCTGCTTCTGTCGATGACCTGCAAAACTCAAACGCTCGAGTGACGATCGATTACGAGGAGCAACATCTGGCGAGAACCAGAAATACGACTATACGAAATACAAATCTTTATTGCACATGAACTGAGATTACACATCAGTATTGTACAAATAACATAACAGGGAGCTTCTCTTCTCTATAGACACGTTTCATCCCTTACAAAACTAGAGTGAAATGTCATATAGAGATGACACGATAATATATTCCCGCGGTCCAGATCACTTATATAAAAGCCTTCCTGAAGAGTGTATCCCCAAGCCATTTGGCATGGTTTGAAAATGGGGAGTACATATTAACCCTGAGTTCAGCTCTGCACATAATCCTAATTTGTAAATTTATTAAAAATGCATCAAAATCAGAAAATCACAGCAGTACCATGGCAATGTAAATTACACTAACATACATCATGTCAGTAAAGTCTACCAAATTTAAAAAAGACTTCTGCTGGAAAACCTGAGACTAGTTGAGCATACAAGTTCAGCCCCCTCCATAAATATTAACATGTATGTTTACCTATCATTCAAAAAAAAATCAGAAAATGACAGCAGTATCGTACCAATGTAAACATGCACTAGCCTAGACCATGCCAATGAGGTGTGCCAGATTTGAAAGGGATTCAATGAAAAACAAGGGACTACTTGCGCATACAAGTTCAGCCCCATCCATAAATATGACCATATATTATTACCCAGGATCTGTAAAATTTAAACGAATCATTAAAAATCAGAAAATGAAAGCAGTGACACGGCAATGTAATATGCACTGGCCCACACCGTTCCAGTTAAGTGTGCAAAGTTTGAAAGGGATCCAATGAAAATCCTGGGACCAGTTGCTGATATAAGTTCGGGGTTACGCAGGGACGGAAGGACGAACATGAGGATTCCAATATACTCCCCGGGGGAGTATAACAAACAGGGAAAGCTCTTGCTACAGGCTTAACACAGTGCCATCTAGACTTTTTTTGTTCATCTTGGTAGTCCGGATTAACTGAAACCTTAAAGAAGAAACTTCAGATGATTCAGAATAAAGTAACAAGATTCATTCTAAACGAAGGACCTAGAGACCACATTGCGCAGACAGAACTCAGCAGCATAAGCTCACTCAAGGTGGAAGACAGGGCAAAACAACTTAAACTTAACCATGTCTTTAAAATCTTCAACTTAGCCCCAGCATACATGGCCCATAAGTTTGATAGAATTTTAGGCAACCAAATCTACATATTAAGAAACCACTCCCCCAACTTCTTTGTCCCTCACATATGAAACAAACTCGGAAAAAAAACAAAAACAAAAACAATTTCTTCTACACATGAATTACAGAATGGAACAAACTACCCTCATGTATCAAAACAACTACCAATAAAACTACCTTCAAACAAAACGTCAAAAAAACACTTTAAAGCTTATTTATCATTAATCTGGAAGAATTTAACATGAAACATTTATTCATTTTAAACAACCATACTGTGATAATGCTGATGTGGATTATAAGATTAACTATATATTTAAATGATCTAATTTTTAATGAACGGTATATATATTGTTATCGATTTTTATTACACGGACCCCAATGGAAATAAGCAGGCCCTACAACCCGCTTTATCGTGTTATCCGGGTGATGGCCATAATTTCTCAGTTATTTTTAACCATCATTGTTTTATTCCCAGTTCGGTTAAACAGTCATGATATATGTCTATTGAGTTATTGTGCAAGTCTGCATTTTATTTTTGAGTTTGTCTAAAGTATTTACGTGTACCTTTATTTCATTGTTTACGTAACGAAACCAAATCACTGTGCTTATATGTATCGAGTTGTTGTATAAGCATGTATTATTTGAGTCTGTGTCAGAAATATTCATGTGTATTTTATGTTAACAGTTTGTAAACTTTTATTTACACTGTTATACTGTCAATGTGGAGTCTTGTACGCAATTATGGATATGATGTCGATGTTATGCTTTCTCCATGTGTTATTTTTGCCTTGGCTTGCACCAAATAAATTCAAATCAAATGAAATTCTTCAGAATCCACCGCCTATTTGCTGACGGAATAAGGCGCTACCATAGAAAATCACTCAAGTGTCACGGCAGGGGTGGTGGATTTTGAAGAACGACCCTGCGATAGTTCCCATATAGTTCCACTGCAAAGGTTTCTAACAGTGCATGCCGTAATTTTCTTGTAGAACACTGGTACCGTATTCGATTCAAATTCCCTGACGGGACTTCACAGAAGAAAGAGATTCCCTGTATGCCAACTTTAGTACATAGAATATATTCGGGAAAAGCAGTGAGGATCAACCTGCCTTGCGTCATATTTTCAGTTTCATGAATACGTGGCTGCTGAAATTTTAGACACCTTGGCCTTCTTTACGTTTCGACTTTGCCGCAGTCCAGTATCGCATCTGATGCAGGATAGGGACCAGCCAGAATATTGGGAGGGGGGGGGAGCTATGTATTTTTTAAAATAAATGCTGTACGTCTCAAAATCAGTGAAAAAATAATGTATTGCCTCATTTACCTTAAAAAGATAAAGTACCGCTGGCCAGGCGTGCATGGAGGGGGTGTGTGTTGGTGTTGGAGGTGTCCAGGCCCCTGCCTGCTCTTGCTTAAAAAAAAAAAAAAAATTGATGCCTATAGATGCCGAAAATGCCGTCTGGATCAAATCAGCGGACATTGTACTTAGCTTGCGTATATGCCCTACGTGGCCTAACACGCTCTACTGCATTGATGTGTATCATGCAGTTAGAGACGGCCAGCACTCGGCAGGGCGTAACCGTGGAAACAAGGCAAACGCGACAGACGTCTAATGAATATATTATTTGAATGGTTAGTAATTAGATGTACTTATTAATCCCAAATGATCATCATAACGATAGGCCTACACTGACTGTAAGTGATTCTTTGTGTCAACGTAGATATTATCTACATTCATAGCGCACAGAGTACATGCCGATATGGTCAACTTTCGTGAAACACTGAACGAAGCCATAGATATACCGGGAGTAAAGCCATCGGAACAACTGGGGTTATAATTATAGGCCTAGGCACAGGAAAACTTATGTCAACTTTTGTATTCATCTATTACTAATCTTAATATAAGTTACGCCTATAGCTAAGCCTTCTGAAGCCGCGATAGTCTGTTTTACGTTAAAATTCCCGACTTTATCACAACTGTAAGACACTATGAGAGAAAAAATCACTTAGGCCTTTTTAAAAAATCTGAAGGACGTCTCCGAGCGTAATTAGTTTATCCTTCTTTTTCAGACCTTGTAAATCCATAGGCAATATCATGATCTGATTATGATTTTGCCTGTGAATTTACTCCGAAATAGTTTCTAAATTTCTGTTAAAATATATATAATTACTCCACGGATCAATGAAGCATCGCCTGGCTTACACTACTGGAAATAATTTTATCTCTTGGCTTAGGAAGCCAAGCGATACTTAAATTAACCTGCTTCTGTATTTTAATTAGAAATTTTCAAAGTTAGCCTTTTTTGAAGAACTTTCAGAAAAAGTATGAAAGCGACTGGATATACTTGCTACTGAAAAATCTGTATCTTTATAATACATGAAGTTTTTAACCTGTTAATGCAGGCATATTATTTGTTTTCTTCTGCCTATACTTATTTTCTTTTTTAACTCTTTCATTGCCGAAAGCGACTTTATTCACACTAAGTCTTATATTTGAAACACTGTAATTAAATGATATTCAAATTCCTCATGCCAAGGTCTCTCATTCAAACACAAACACGGCTAGACTTTAGATAACAGACTTAGGGCAAAGTTTGGTTCTGGTAAACAGCTATTCTTGGCGTAATCTTCAGGCATTGCGTGGGAAGTGCGCCGAGAATAGCTGTTGACTCAGGCTTAAACTTGGCATTGAAAGATTCAATTAGGTATGACCATGTCATAATAATGTTGATTACCAGTAACTATATATATATATGCAGGTAAAGGCCAAAAACACATATTTCCAGGAATTATTTGTCACTGACTCATTTTTTCTTTGATTTATTTTGTGTGAATTGAATCAGATTAGCGAAATTTGATTAATGGAGCCCAGTTCAGTTAAGTTTGCATCCCGGGAAATCCAAATGGTCCTCATGAAAATGCAGTCGCAAATGCCAGGAAAACGTATCTGAGAGCATCTATTTTTTTACATTTGCCGGGGGAGGACCCCTGGACCCCCCAAACTTCGTGCCTTCGGCACTCGCATTCAGGCTTCATCTGCAAGTCGTTAACCCCCCCCCCCCACATTGCAAAAAAAAAAAAAAAAAAAAAAAAAAAATTGGATCCGCCCCTGCTTGCAAAAGTTTAAAATTTTGTGCTATTTGTAGTCAAAAAAGTACTGTTCGATCAGCAATGTTGAAAACTCTTGGTAACTAATGCTACCCTTTAAATATTCCGTATAATTAACTAGAACTCTGATATATTGTGTGTGTTTCAATACAAGGGCTTTGCTGCCAGGCTCAGATTTCTGTTCACTTATATTACCCATTTCCTTGCAACATATGCACGCTGTTTGAATGTACTTAGCATGTAATTTTTACTTCTCATTGCTGAATTAAAGCTTGAGTCAAAGTTTTCTTCAGTAAACTCTGCGCAATGCACGCATTGCTCCTAGGAAAGCTGCAGATTTTGATTATAGAGCCATAATATTGGTGGGAATGAGATCAACGATGGTTACCTTTAGCGCTGAAAGAGGTAACAGTACATGGATAGGAATTTCGTAATCATGATTTATGTACATTAAATACAAGCACGGATTCTCATTCATTCTCTCTCTATGTCGCTCTCTCTCTCTCTCTCTCTCTCTCTCTCTCTCTCTCTCTCTTCCTCTCTCATTTATTTTCAGACAAAGTCAGGCACTGTCGGTAACTAATTGTGTATTTATTTCAGCCATGATAAAATACTGTAAGTACATGTGTATATACATGCAGAATACTCACAATTGTTGTGATGATGTGGCAATACGGTCTTACTTATTTCATAAATTGTATGCAGGTATGATTTTCATTTTACCCTTAAAGTGCTTCACTTAAGACTGAGACAACAGGTTTCCTCTGGGCACTTCTTGAGCCGCAGCGCAAGAAGTGCCCAGAGGAAACCTGTTGATCTCGGTCAAATTTTTAGGTGAAACTTCTGAATTAAACCTAGGCTTGCAGGTACTTGAATGAAAGGTCGCTCCATGAGGAACTTGAATCTGAAGTCCGTTTTACAGTGCAGTGCCAAACAGATATATATCTGGTTCCAGTGCTTTATTAGGATTCAAGTGTGTTCCAAACACTTTATAGAGTGTAACTGGATATACTTTTTCCCAGTGGCATGCATCTATGGTACTTTTTTAGAATTATGATTTTTTAAGTGGCATGTAGAATCTTATGTTTTTAGTTTTATTTATCCTAAGTACACTAAATCACGCTTCTTAGGCAGGCGATCATCAAATGGACTTCCAAACTTGCAAAGGTATGATTTTATCTATTCTTTATCTATGTTTTCTTTTTTATTTACAAAACCATTTTTTTTTTCAAATTCAAGTGATCAACGCTATATGCTTGTATACGTACAGTTTATAAAGGAAGAATATTAATATTGACAATGTGATGTTAGTAAGAACATTGTCCTAACATTAACATATCAATCTTTAATACTGGAGTAAAAGTGTACAATAGATATTCTAGTACATGTAAAACCAGTATAACATATGTTGTCTCAATCATCAGGGAAATTGTCATTTAAATATCCAGAATTAAAAGCTAAAAACACCTCGCTCATGAACCCACTTTTAATGCAGCGTGTAATACCGTGTATTTATAGCACTTTGATATTTCAGTTAAGCGAGTCAAAGAGAATGTTAAAAGTGTGCTTGTTTGAATGGTGCGAAATAATGTATCTTACGTCATTTTAGTAGCGTGAGTCATTGCTGAAGATGCTATCCCCTTTTTTATACAGATGCCTGGATTGAACTATGCTGTGCAATATAAATAAAACTGGTGCTGGCAGCATATTATCTGCTCTCTTTCTACTCCCATGTTTACCCCAGAATAGCCAGTCATAAACTTGGGTCTTTTTTGCAGGGTTTTTAGGGTAGGAAGATTAGATTTTAAGTAACAAAATAGGTCTCCAAATGGACCCTTATTTTGTCATAACCTGTGGGCTTCCGGGGGCTTCGTCGCCTGGACCCTCAAACAATTTCTTTTTTGAACCTCTGTGTTCACATAGTTTTCAAATGGACCAGACATATTTAAGGCTTCTAAAATGCTTCTCTTGACGTCATGTTTCTCACACAATGCTAGCTAAAATATATGCATCCATGGGTTTCAGTATTAAAAAAAAAAAAAAGTACTGTGAGATAGGGTGGAAAAAAATGATGTAGGTCTACTGTTATGGGCAAGTGAAAAAAATTTTGTAGGTTTTACTAAAATGCGTAGCCCCCCCTCCCCCCCCCCCCCCCCCCCCCCCCCCAGGATTCTAATGGTTCGTCCCTTACAAAGAAAGAAAAACCACACTTCCTTTTGAGTTTGAGTTTAACCCTACCCTGGCCTCCACGGCTCACAGGCATGGGAGCCCTGATAAGCACTACCGTCTTTCCCTTTCCTTACTCAAAATATGTCAGTCTAGCAAACACTGTTCTCCTCTAATTCTAACGTTCAATATCTTTCTTCCCAGCACTGTACCAGATAGTCCTGTGCAGTTCTGACCCCTTCTCATTTCTGTTCTCCTCGGCGAATCCCTTAATTAGGCCTGTCAAACCTAAAATCCAAGCTACACGCTCTCATGTGCTTCTCCTCAGCGCCGACCTTCCTCAAACGAGTCCAGCCCTGACACTGGAAAGCACCTCCCGAGCAACCATGCATCCTTTTATTATAGCCACAGGTCCATGGTACAACAGACAAAAGTTGTTACGACCTTCCTCGGGGGTAGAAGTTCAAGACAAAACGAAGACGCATCCAAACGCAGGCATTCAAGTTCAAACGTGACGAAACAGCATTCAAACTCTCCAAAAAAAATGTACGGGTCATTTTTTAATGTCAGCTTTGCTAAAAATATAAAACGAATTATAAAACAATACGTACCCAGCGGCAGAAAATCATGCACTTGCAGGTGTCCAGGAAGGTGCAGTTCTCCGCTGACAGCAGTGTGCCTTGGGTCAAATCGTGAAGGTGTCGTACATTCACGTGCAAATTAATTATTGTATCTGCTCTCACCCGCACCACCAGTCGTAAACGGACTGTGATTGGCTGGAGTTAATTACCGGCAGGCTGTCAATGATTTTGAAATTAAACTGTGACCGGCTGCACGCGGCTTTTTTAATCCCACCAGAAGACGCACTCTAAATAATAAAACGAACAGTTTGCCGGGTTGAATACACTTCCGGTAATGCCACGTACTGTTGACTCAAGTGGGAGAAACTAAATATGTGTGCGTCAATGTAAAATAATCACAGCTGAAAACAAGCTGCCTGAAAATAAACAATAAACACGTAAAATACATGAAAATACTGTATTAGAGGGAATATATTAACCAGCTTGACACCATTTGGAAGTGTTACATGTACTGTCTGTTGACATGTGAAAATAAACTGCTTCTGATTTGTCTATGTCCATTTTGAATTATTCCGTACGTGAGTTTTAAGTGTTCGCTCAGTCTGCCTCTGATTCTGAAGGCAAACGCTTTACGGCGTCTGGATAGGAAGAACACTAAATATCACTGGCTCTTCTTTAGGAATGGGTTTTGTGTCATCAAAGGTAGAGACCAGTTATTGCCTTCTGATCAGGCTTGATGGCACCTTGAGTGTCTCAGTCTCAGTGAAAACAAAGAAGCTCCCCTCTCGCTCCGCCTCTTTGTTTTTAACCAGGGACGGGCATTTCTCAATCCATCACCCTGTATTTACGAATAGTGGGAGGCATCACATTTTGAAGTTACCAATTACGCATTTAAAAAAAATCTTATGCGAAAGCGCTCTAAAAGAGCCGTCCAACAATACCAAAATTATTAATCTTGATGAAGTCTTTCTCGAGATATAGCAATTTATGTGATTCCCAGACTACGGAGATCTATACCCGCGCCGTCAAATCTTTATTGTTGGACCTATTTCTTTTCGCATAGACTTTTTCTGTTGAGGCGGAAATACACGGAGCAACTTTTGTCTTAGGCCTGTGATGCATGTTGCAATCCCAGAGAGAAATCACAAAGACAAGCGACTTGCATGCAACTTATGCATGCAACGTTTCAAGATACACGTGCATCAAAAGTTTGAAAAGCGTGTGCAACCCCGGGTGGAAAGCAACCAAGTGATTACACCCCTTCTTTCTTGGCATTCAAGATGGCGAAAGACACATGGTCGGCTTCAGAAGAAGCCAAACTGGCGGAAATATGGCAAACTATGCCATGTCTCTATGACATAAAGAGTGCCAAATATTATAACCGTGAAACCTAACAAAAAATGCATGGAAAAAATAGGGAACTTAGTGGGAAAAACAGGTAAGTGGCGTATCCCAACGTCAGTCGGCCTACAGCTTTCCTCAGGGCAGTCT
Organism: Hermodice carunculata; assembly: GCA_964020975.1. Lineage (NCBI taxonomy): Eukaryota > Metazoa > Annelida > Polychaeta > Eunicida > Amphinomidae > Hermodice > Hermodice carunculata. The sequence continues at coordinate 98,045,733 of OZ026619.1, forward strand.
CAAAACTTGACAATGAAAGAGTTTTAAGACAGTTTCTGCCTTCACTTGACTTTATGACAGAAAGACAGTCAAAACTACGTCTATTACACCTGGGTCGAGCATGCCAAATATTAATTATGCTCTATTATGTAACACAATGTCACATTACAGATATTGCCATTATGTATCTATATAATAGGCCTATTCACCTGCACTGAACTGAAGAGAGGCACTGATTACAAGGTCAAAATCAGAATAAAAATGCACGGACATAGTATAAACACTAGAAATAATTCAATATGTATGGGTCTCTCTCCTCTGTAAGGATTCCATGTTACATGAAAACTACGCTAATTCTACAATTTGAGCCCTAAATTTTTGAAATTATCACAAGAACGTTCTGTTGTAATAGGCCAACATATTGGGTATCGTCACGCCTCACGGTGAGGTCACTGGTGCATATGCTATAAGAAAGAAAGTCACGCCCAATAGGCCTATATTTTGAAAAAAAATATCATATATAACAAAAGGGATGTAGACATGCTGACCTCCATAAGACCTTTTTTATTAATAGGTTCTCTTCATGCAAAAATATCTGGATATATTATAATTAGGCCTATAGTCGGTCGAGAACGCAGAATCAATTTTTTTTATAGTAATAGGCCTATGTTTATCAGTTAAATGGTGAATGATATATATACATATATGTATATATATGTATGTATATATGTATGTATGTATGTATGCCATTTATCCTATGTATGTGTATGTATGTAAATCATATAGATCTACGTGTGTATGTAGGTATATATCTGTAATTATGTTATGTATGTATGTATGTATGTATGTATGTATGTATGTAGGCCTACAAGAAATTTCCATATTATTCCCATTTTCCGTTAAATCCTACAGAACAACATGACCCATATTCATAATTCCAAAACCAACCGTGACAGCAAAGAGATTCCTTACCACTAAGTTTGAAGTTAATCTGACAGACAGTTTCTTCAGACAAGTCGAAAATGTGAATTAGCATTAGATTGCCCATTGACTTGCATAGTTATCAATAGAAAAGGTGCATTTACCGATAAGTAGGCGAATCGAAAAAAATCGTAAAAAATCAGAACTCCACAGCAGTGCCACATAGTGGACATGTTTGTTTGACCCTTCCACAAGGAACATATCCACCAACTTTCAGCTTAATATAAGTGACGGTTCTGGAGAAGACGTCGAAATAAGCAACCCCCCCCCCCCAAAAAAAGCCACACACACAAAAAAGCGCCACCTGGTGAACAAATTAAGAGTTAGGAGTCCTGAGGAGTGTTCCCGTGTAATATCAGAGCAATTGTGTGAGCGGTTTCGGCGAAGATTTTTTTTTTAAGATTTGCCGAATAAAAGAACCCCTAAAATTCATAAAAAAATAAAAACAATTAGGCTAATATAGCCTACGTGAATTTTTTCACAGGAAATGAGTAAAGTAGACGATAACGATTTCTCTTATTAAGTTGAGGTTAGACAGTGACAGGTTAGGATAAGGGCTACAGAGTTTAAACTATGGAATAGGTTATTGATCACTAGAGAGTAGTTCTAAACAAAAAGTCTCAAATGTAATAGAATGCGAAACAAAATAGTTTTTGCAATAAATGACGTTCACAGAAAGGCTTAGAATAGTTGTCAAGCCAACCTATAGGGCCCACATTTCCCCACTAAGCTAAGATAAAGCAGCAATGATATTATGATTGCACTCATACAAATATCACATCTCAGTTGTTTCCTATCAGACTGAGTATTGCCACCATTGTCCTTATCAAATTTACATATCCAAAAATATGCATCACCTTTAGACATATCGTTAAAGAATATGATAATTTTGCATACTATTCTTATTCAGTCTACTAATGTAAAATAGTATTGTACCTGATGATGTACAGTGCAGCTAATATCACAGAGTGATAAAGCACCTGCAAACAATCAAATTTGATTAGAGATGGGATTTGATTTAATGGAACTTTTGCGACAGATAATACCATATCCCTGCATATTAAAGAGCACGGTCGTATAATGAAGATGCTCATACCATTCGAATATAAGAGCATGCTCTTATAAATTTTGCAGTTGTATTTTCAAAAAATTGAAATACCTGACATATCTATTCATATGCATATGAACAAGTGCTCAATATATATATATATATATATATATATATATATATATATATATATATATATATATATATATATATATATATATATATATATATATATATATATATATATATATATACTGATGGGTGGAAAAATATTGAATTACAAAGTCTGTGTTGCCACGGAAACAACCAAAATAATTCAGATTTTAGGCATCTATGCCCTGGTAACAACGTAACTCCGTGGTTCACATTTTATTAAGAAACAAGTGATGCTGTGTACTTTAATAAGATTAACCTTTGGAAATCTTAAAATTGTACTTTTGTTGTTCATTGCAATGAAATGTAACTTTTCCTTGTCAATAAATAGTTGCCATGGCAACCAGCTTTGACTTAGACTGAAACTGGATACAAAGTGATTTTTTTACATTAGGAGAATTGGTTGGGAAGTGTTTATATAACATACAGCACCACACGGTACAGGTCTTACATTCACTAAGTTTACGGGGACAAGAATGGAATTAAAGCGGTACGAAGGATGTCTTACATGGTTGCTAAGGAACTTTTTTCAGATGGATACATTTCTCAAATACAAAGTGGCTTAAATGAATTATTTGATCAAAATTTTAGTGCAGGGATGCCTTACTAATATTTTAATATGAAGTCTGATGATTGAGATTAGATCATATTTCTCAGACTGGAAACAAGCTTCTAATGCAGTTTATGATTTTCTGCAATTTTGGTAATTTGTCCGTTGCTATTGCAACCGATTGTTGTTATCTCAAACCGGTATTTTATGAAATGTCTTCATATCAAGCATATTTAATGAAGAATTGTTAAGTGATAACTTTGATACTTACAAAGTGACAATAGTGATATTGTCCTGGTAACACAAAAATTCAAATCTGTTACCATGGTAACCAATACAAACACATTTTGACAATAGAATTGGTGGAACACTCTACCTCACTTTAAACTTCAAGTTATTATGTTTCGATTGATACCAAATTTAGCTAGGTATTTCTTAATTTTAAAATATCTACTGCTAGCATTTTCATATGTATCATTGATCAGCAGTGTGCACATTGCTGAAAATGCATGACCAATATCAACAAAAATCTGCTCATTTTGAGTTATCTTGACATTTAAAAGAACGTTGCCAGGTGACCATAAAACACTTCTAGTTCACACAATTTCAAAATTAGTAGAGAAAGAGTCTCTTTACATTTTAACGCCACATTTGCTGAAAATAATTCCTGATATTTGAAGCTGCAAACAAGTTTCTAATGTTTGATTGCAATTGCAGGGGTTTTTTTTAACATTCCGTTGCCATGGCAATTAACTGTTGACACTTACTATCTCAAACTGGTTTCTTATGAAACGGCTGTATAGTAGGTATGCTGATGTAAAGTTGTGAAGGGTGCCTTGTTTGTTTCTTAAGTAATGGTTAAAGATGTGATTTTACCTTGATTACTCCAAAACTAAACTTCGTTACCATGGTAACCAATAAATATATATTGCGCATTAAATTGATGGTACATTCAACCTCACTTTAAACTTCAGGTTTTTACTTTTCAGTTAATACCAAAGTTAGCTAGGTATTTTTTTGTTTGTTTTTGTTTTTTGTTTTTTGTTTAAGGAAAGATTTACCGGGCAGTATTATCACATGTACTATTTCTCAGCAATGCGCAGCACGAATGACGAACTGCCATTTTCACAAAAATCTGCTCATTTTGAGGAATCTAAACATTTGTGAGAACGTTGCTAGCCGATCCCCCCAAACACTCTTACTTCACTCAATTGACTTTACTGTCAGTGCAGAAAGAATCTCTTTACATTTTAACATCAAATGTGATGACAATTATTCCTGATATTTAAAACTATAAACAAGTTTATAATGTTTAATTGCAAATTTAAGTGATTTTACAAACATTCTGTTGCCATGGCAACCAACAGTTGACATTTCTTATCTCAAACTGGTTTCTTATGAAGCGCCTGTATAGTAGGTATGCTGTTGTGAAGTTGTGAAGTGGTACCTTGTATGCGCATACAGTTGTGGTTAATAAGGTGTTTATCGCTTTATTTCTTGAAAACTTAATTTCGTTGCCACGGTAGCCAATATAAATACAAATAAAGTAATGGAATTCTATTATCTATTGCTGGTAGTCCCACAAAAAATCGCGCTGTCATGTTGTGTAATACTATTTGGATCTTCCTCCAACAAGTGTTCTTAACCGAAAAATACTGGTTTAGTTACGATTAAGCAAGTGATGAAGTGCAGTGATTGGTAGAAAGTAGTGCATGGGCAGAATACATGCTCATTTTTTGAAGGAAATAGAATGTGACCCGCCTCTTCTGTGAATCCTGACTGCTGGCAGACCAGTCAGTATGCAGGTATGGGCAACTCTGATAAAAAGCTGGAGAAACTGATGACTACACCATATGGAATCAGTTCTCTGCAAAACCAAGCTATAGCGGACGTATTCTACATTCAAAATTGATGTCGGTGATCCGTTTCTAGTATGTCACTAATTCTCCAAAATATACAACATATCATATCTGATAATCAATATAAATTAACCGTGAATTATTATTTTAGTGAAATTCTATTCAGTTCAATTCTAATTGAATTGCATTATTCATTATATTTTATTAAATGCATGTGACTAATGATATTGAATTGAATTAATGTAAGAATTAAACATATTGATTGGACGTTGATTAGTTATAATTAATTTAAGGTTCATGAGAGCCTTCCTCTAAATTTGACCACTGGACATTTCTGTCACAGGAACAGTTGTACCATCCGATTGCATGTGACATGGATACGAAACTCCTGGGAGCATGAGCAGTTGAGATGCGTATCTTGCATATTCAGGACTTCGTTTCAAAAATGGTTTGCAAACACCCGTATCTACACCACACACACACACACATGTCTATCTATCTATCTATCTATCTATCTATCTATCTATCTATCTATCTATCTATCTATCTATCTATCTGTCTGTCTGTCTGTCTGTCTGTCTGTCTGTCTGTCTGTCTGTCTGTCTGTCTGTCTGTCTGTTTGTGAAATGCCACATGCACCAGCATGATCGTGCAACTATCAAAAAATAGCTTGGAAATTATTTTATGAGCTTCAAAGGTCTTCCAACCGAAAAATTGAAATTTTGCTCGAAGTTCGGATAACATAGTCATTGTAATTTTTTCTTCTTCCATTTTTATTTATTTTCCACATGCCTTTCATTACGGTGAAGTACCCGCAGATACGGCCAAGGCCGCCCTTTTCCGTTCGACAGCACTCCCTTAAAGTCGTGTGTTGCATCATTTTGTAGTTTTAAGATGAAATATATAAAAATAGTTCCATTTTATCTGTGCAAATTTAGAATAGGTATTTCTTAGACGCCAATCAAACCAGTGTGTTATTCTCTGCACAGTGAAAAGGTGTTTACTGCATAGCCAATTTATAAATTGGTGGCTAAATTTAAAGTATGTGACAATTATATTAAATATGTGATCTCCATAAAGTGCGTCACATTATACGAAAAGGTGTAATGTGCATAACGTCGACACCGTAACGTGTCCAAAACTCCAATTACAGTCTACAGCTAAATTTACAGTATTAATTTCAGATGTAGTTCAACCGCATTCTCTGGCTGTTTTGCAAAATCGCATGACGAATTAATATGCCAAACGTGAGTGGCGTTTGATGATGGTGATATGACAACTAAAATAATCATTGTTTCCTGATATTGTCAAAACACAATAATGTTAAAAGGGACTCCCCCCCCCCCAGCATGTATGCAACAATTCTATAAAACAGCATGCAACCAATTTCGAACATTTAACTAAATATCCAATCCGGCCGGGTTGCGCCCTTTGCTGTCAATACCGTAACCGGCCCAGAATGGGCGGCCTATTGAGGAAATTGGAAACAGTATAATTCTCAAAACGCTGCTTCCTACCGCTGCACCCTCTGATTCAATGATGTTTCATAAAGTAGAGATTTTTGAATATCTTTTTTTGATCCAAAGCATTTTTCAACACCGTAATAGTCAACAGCGTGGCAAAATTATGGGTGTGGTGTTGACAATTTGTATACAGAAGTGCCAACTGTCCCTAATCATCAGGGACAGTCCATGAAATTAGGCAAATTTTGACCACTTTAACGTGTCTGTCCTGCATTGAAGCTGAGTATTTTCTTACATACATGTATTCTTGGTTGAATATGCCCAGTCACTGATTTTCTCACTTAAATGTCCCTGAAATAGCATTTTGAATGTTGGCATCTCTATGTATATTAACGACAGTTTTTCTGTGTTCGTAGACATGATTTGTAATTTCGCATAAAGGCAGTGGAAAATGTTTATCAGCTAGCCTTGCATTCGGAGCATTGTGTCGTGTATGGTAGAAAAGGCTACCCCAATTGCTTTAGGCAAGTCATGGTTTGGTGTTGATTGTGTTCCAGTGATGACCACAAGTCTCATGGCTCTATCTGTAATTAAAACCATGCACCATTTGCTATTAACTGTCTCTGTCACCAAGCTAAACATCCTGCTGCATCGTGACGAGTTGTTGCACTGACAATTGTTTTGGACTACTGCTGTTTCATGAATCGATCATTCTACTGACGTTCATATGGAGATCTCCTGCGTCATGACGAATTATTGTAGTGACATTTATATGAAGGTTCTCCTGCCTCATGGTGAGTTAATCTGCTGTCAATTATATGGAGTTCTGCTGTATTTTGAGTCTTTCTACTGGCATTTATATTGAGTTCTCCAGCATCATGACGACAATTACATGAAGTCTCACTGTATCACAGCTATTTTCTTGTACTGGCAATATGGATTTTCAACCGCCCTGATTTACTCGTCATTCATCTATACTGTGTTCTTCAAGATTGCATTGAAGAACCCTAAATGATATTGACGAAAATATGTTGCCTCCGTTTCTGCTTATGTGCGTCATATTCCATTAAATCCTACACCGGGTTACATCGTGAACCATTTAAGCAGCATTATTATATTATGGATAATGATTGGCAGTATGATCCGTTCAGATCCTTAAAATCTGTCAGAAAAGTAAACTTTACATATTTCTGGCCGATTGTAATGTGTTTGTTAATGCTACCTTTTGTTGTATTTATATTATTGTATACCCTGAATAAAATTCAGACTGGGGCGTATTTATCTGATAAATTAAAGAGAATTTGAAATAGCACAGGGAATTTTGTCAGCAAACACATGTATGATATGCAGAAATGCCCACAAAAGGTGAAGGGCGTATCTTCCATCCACTAACCAAAGCAAAGTTGAACTTTCTCAGGACTCCTTGTACGGCGAAGAATACGGAAAGCTTGGTCCCGTGATATTTTCATGAATATTAACGGAGGATTGTTCATACTTTCAAGCAATTGTGACCTTCCATGTACAGATCTGCGGAAAAATTGTTTTACTTGCATTCAAGTCTTCATAGGCCTGCTGGGTTAGAAAAAAACCACGTTAATTTAATGGACTTTAATGATACATTACGAATGAACTTGAACAGGGGAATTGGACACTACTGGGGTGAAGTAACTGAGAAATGGACCGAAAGATCCACCCCTTTTATTTATGGCGAATGCAACACATTTCTTATTCCAAAGGTATGCAGTCTACTGGAAAGACCTGCGATCAAAATGTGTGCACATAAACCTGATTATTCATTAAAACGTACGCTATCCAGAACAGATCTGTTGCGAGGTTTTCTTTACAACATTACAGGCTAAGCAGATCGACACGCTTGTCACGCAAAAATTCCGCAATATGTAAAAACGCCCTTGAACCGTAGCATATGTGCACTTGTGTCGTGTGTGTACAATGGTATCCTACGGCGAAAACTTCACTGGTGTCTACCATGGTGCTATCTGAGCATCTTCAATGATTGGGTCATTATTGGCGCACATTATACATGTATTTACAACTGTGAAATGCTGGTGTGCTGAGTATTCAGTGGAAGTTATCCGCACAACAATCAGACTTATCAACGACTTCCTGTTTTCACTTTCTGCTTGATGAATGCCGTGAAATCGCGATTCTCTGAACGACTCTGCTTCAAAATCAAATGTTGTCAATGTCGGGCAACAGCTCGTAAAAATAAAAGGTTGTATATGTACAAATTAACACAATATGTAAAATATTTGTTAGATATGTAAAAATATTGCCTAACATAAATGTAAAAATTATTGGTTACATATATGAAATAGCCTCAGCTACAAATGTACAAAGAACCGCTATATGTAAAAACAGACACAATGAGCCAATCAAAACATGAAAAAGCTGTTTGTGAAGGCGTTGTTTGTACCTCAAAACAGCGGTCAAAATTTTACAGTTTTTCCATGATGAGGGTTAAAACCCGTATGTTTCATAACAAAATTTCCTTTTTCAGGGAACTAGTAGGAAAACTGACTAGAATTCTTGTTTTAAAACATGCATCTTAACAAATTCCTGCCTGTTTTGTTTTCTTGCTTTAAAAAATGGGGTCAACATTCAAACCTTTCATTAGGAAGTGAGGGTCAAAACTTGACAGGGTGTAGAAAACAGGGGGTCATTCCCGCCTCGCCTTCATTCCTACCACTACAGTGGAAGTACCCTCTGGAAGCTTCATCTATAAATGTTTTGAAGATATTCAACATTTAATTTGATTATTCGCATATTTTGCATCGATTAGAATACTACAATCTATCTCATCATGGTTCACTAAATGCGGCTATATCACAAATTTATAACTTCGAATGGAATGACATCTGTAACTGTAAAAGTTTTGAAAATATTCAAGATATAAATTTTGTGTGTTCACCTCATTTGCATAAATTCAAATGATGCAACTTTAGTTTACACGTCATTGAATGCGGCTATTTCACAATCCTATAAATTAAAGTTCGAATGGCAGCTTTATTTGGAATATATTCAAGATTTAAATTTTGCGATATTCACCAAATTTGCACACATTGAAATGCCACGACTTTGGTTTAGGGTTCATCAAATCCGGATTTATCACAAAACTATAAATTGATGTGGAATGGCACCCCTATCTATAATACTTTGAAAGACATTCAAGATTTAAATTTTGTCTGCTTGCCTTATTTGCATAAATTAAAATGCTACAAACTTTAGTTCATGGCTTGTTGTGCACATCTATACTGAACCCCAATGAAAAGTATCCACATGCCAATTTTGAAGTATTTTATTGTTTATACTTGAAACATTTCATACCTAGACGTGCTTAGAACTTAACAAAGCATTCACTTTTCTGGCGTAAAAATAATGTCACGCTCTACCGACATTAACGTCACTTACAGGCAAAAAAATGTCATTAACTGCCCTAATTGAAAGTCACACAAATTTTTCTGTTCAATATGGGATGTGGCCACCTCGAGCATCAACACATGCTATACATCTGCGGCGCATACTGCTGACCAGGGTTTGAATTCTGTGTTGGGGAACATTATTCCATTCTTCCTGCAGAGCTTGGATCAGCTGGTTTCGGGTAGTAGGCCTAGGTGTCCTCCGTTGAATACCTTGGCCTAACTGATCCCACAAATGTTCAATAGGGCTCAGATCGGGTGAGAACGCTGGCCATTCCATGACATTGATGTTGTTCTCATTGAGAAAGTTCATTGTTAATCTTGCAGAGTGTGCACGTGCATTGTCCTGCTGAAAGATCGCCAGATTTTGATGCTGCTCCATAAATGGGACCATGTGCGGCTCCAGCACCTCATCAATGTACCGCCTAGCATTGAGGATCCCTTGAATGACCACTAGGGGTGTCCGGTAGCGGTTGCTGATGCCTGCCCACACCATGACAGAGGGTCCACCCCATCGATCTGCCTGACGGACACAGGCATCTGCATATCTCTCCCCAGTCCGGCGCCACACACGTTCTCTGCCATCTGCTCTGCTGACACAAAAACGGGACTCGTCAGTAAAAAGGACGGTATTCCACTGCTGGCGAGTCCACCTGGAGTGTGCTCTACACCACTGCAGTCGTCTTTCTCTTCTGGGTTGGGTCAGCAGGTTACCCCTGTAAGGTCTTCTGGCTGTTAGGCCACTGCTCCTCAGTCGCCTCTCCACAGTAGAACTACTGACAGGACGGTGATTCACCTCTTGAGTCTCACGGGCTGTTTGGGCTGCTGTACGGAAACGGTCTCGCAGGTGCATCAGCCGGATGTGACGGTCTTGGCCAGGTGTTGTCACTCTTTCTCGGCCAGGCCTAGGCCGATCATCTACGGATCCAGTTTCTTGTTGCCGTTCAATTAGTCGTTGGATGGTGCGCCGAGTACACCCCATTCTTTGTGCGATTTGAGTGATTGGGACTCCACCCTCTGCAAGCCCCAAAGCATGGTGTCTTTGAGCTTGGCTCAGACGCGGCATGATCGCCTCAACACACCTGAGACCACTGGCTTTTTTCTTGGCTGAATATCCCTTTTTAAAGCCACTGAAAACATCAGGTCATTTTAGCCATCCAATAGGAGTGGTGGTCAGAAGCCATATTCGGTGCACAAAAGTCACATGCATTATGTAACAACCCAGCAAAAGTTAAAAAGTTGTCCTGAATGACCCTGATGTAGGCTCCAAACCATGCATATATGCACACACAGTACTTAGTAACTTACAAAATTGATGTGTTAATTTTTTTATGTGGATACTTTTCATTGGGGTTCAGTATACATCACAAAACTGCAAATGGAAGTTACAATGACATTTCTACCTATAATAATTTTGCAGATATTTAAATTTTATTTTTCCACTAATTAAATAAATTTCATAAATCAAATTTCTAGGACTTAGGGTCATCGTCCGTTGGATGCTGCTATGTCACAAACCTGCAAATTGAATTTGAAATGGCACCTCTGTCTGTCATAATATTGGAGATACACAACTTTAATTTTTTTAAGAGCCCTTAAGGATAGCATTATTTAAAATTCTATAACTTTTATTCACTGTTCAGAGGGATAGGGGTCACGCACTTATGTGTTTTCAGACACTTTCATGTTACCCCCAACCAAACTTTTCCATCCTTTGTGTATTAAATGGTTGCATCACCGAGACACGTGATCTCTTTAGTTAATTCATCTGATGCCATGGTTGTAAAGTTGTAACTGAGTGTTTCTTTCTTCTCTCCTCTTATTTCTGTATCGACAACTCGTGTATATATAAGACTTACTGGCATCCAGCGAAATGAGTGTATACTCCCCTTGGGAGCCTTCATTTCCTATTTTGGCTTATCTATGTATGTGTTAGTGAAAATAAAATTTCAATTCAATTCTTTTGGTTGTCTTTGGCAAAACATGGGTCTACTTTGATGCCCTTTGTGTATTTTTCGAAACCAGCATCATCTGACTTCATCGGAATCTGGTCCAAACAGTAATTCAGAAAAGCTATGGGACATAGGCCATGTCTTAAAACCTCCCTGTTTTGCAAAGGGATTGCGTTGGCTCATGCATGCACTCAACTTGTATTGCACGATAAACAAAACCTAGTAATCGTCAGTGCGCAAGCGCAAAAAGCTCGCTCCACTGATTGTTTTATCTGCGTGTGCGTTGTGGCTGTGGATCTGGTGCTCATTCCATAAATAAACCGTCATCACATTTCCAGAAGTGAGAATCCAGTTTCGGGTTTCGCGTGGTTTTAGCAGTGTTTTTGTTTCACAGATGTAGACGTGATATTTCAAAAGCCAACCAGATTTCGGCAGATAAATAGGAGGTCGGGGCTTGAATTTTCGTATATTTCAACGCAACTGTGCAAGAGAACCTGACACTTTGACAGGACGTTTAATACAGGCCAGGGTCTTTGAGAACGTACTGCACCACTCAGGTGGGTACATGCTCCAATGATATTGAGTCAATTGACGAACTGCATGCTGGCGGGCCAAGCTTTGTAAATTTAATATTGTGCAACATTTAATGTAATTTACAATTTTTACCATTAAGCGTGTCACAGTGTGATTCCTAATTTTTGAGAATCCGGAATCGCGCTGCGCAATCTAGGAATTCCCCAAATGCGCGCCATTTTAGGACTTCCTATATCGCGCTGCGCGATTCTAGACTTGCCCGTGCGCGATTTAAGAATTTGCGCATTATGAGAATTTTTAAAGATAATATGTATTTGTAGCTTTAATGTCCAAATATCCCGTTTGGTGGACGGATGGTTAAAGACGTTCGGGACACCGCGATATGCGCAACCATTTATGGTCCAATGCCTCTATACAGTTAGAGCTGGTATTTGTCGATACCTGCACTAGCTGCTGTTCGCTTTTCCTATTTTGCACAGTTCCGTTTGAGAAATATGACTGTTTACGAAGAGTGAAAAGGAAAAAGAATGGGCGGTTTGTTAACAAATGCCCAAACAAAGGACTGAATGCTTTAAAACAAGGCAGAATACGTCGAAACACGGCAGTGGTAGACCAAAACGCATGTACACAATCAGCGAACGCTGACCAAGCCACCGTCGAAAGTGCCACGCCCACCCCCCAAATGCCACATGCACATGTAAGCACTGACAGTTATGACTGGGACGAAGGTCGTAAAATAGTGGAACTAAGTGTACTAGCCGATAATTTTGTATGCGAGGAATGTAAAAAAAACATTGTCCTTAAAAAATACAGAATCAGAAAAACGATATGCCTTGGCCAGTGTACACTACATTTCTTGTGAATGTGGTACGATAAACGCTGTCCCAACTGGGGGGGGGGGGGGGGACCACAGTAATACCCCAGCGTCAAAAGGTGGCACAGGCATATTTGATAATGTGCTGTCTGTGTTACCATTCGACAATGTATTAAGGCAACTATAATTTTGATATTCTTATTTTTACCTCTTTTTCCACCTTGCTGTATTGCACTATGGAGAGAATCTTAAAATGTTTGCCTCTTCTCAGTAAAACAATGAAACTTTCATAGTATGAAAGTATATATTATGACTGGAATATAAAATTAACGACGTACTGCCGTTTATTTAACCTACATACATGTATATTGATATGGTATCGAAGTTAGACAATGAATGGAGACCTTGTACCTATGAACTTAGAACAAATTAAGTCAACATGCATGAATTCTTTGTACAATTGCGGAAAAAATAGCACCGTATGATAAGTTTTTTTGTTAATCAATGAAATCAGTGCATATTTTGGAAACCCCCTACAATTTTTCAGGGATTTGCAAATATTGTTTCTATTTCAAACTTAAAAAATAATGTGAGCAATTATACATTTATGCAAGACGAGATGAATTTAAAGTCACATTCTAGCATGTTTTGTCTACATATTTGTTATTAAAATGCTTGATATACATTGCATACACTCATAATGAGTCATTTTATGCATATTTTTGCACCCTTAATTTATTTTTTTTTTGCTTTTACCCACATATATAATGTTTGCTATCAAATTTCTGTAGTCCTTACATGTAGCGCCACCTAGCGACAAAAGTAGCACCGTGACATGCCAAGTTAATGCTTGCATTTTGTTTCAAATGCCAATATCTTGGCTCACACCAAAAACCAGAGATTTCTAAATTTTTTTGACCAGTGTACCGAACGTCTTTAATTACTCACATTGGATCTAAATCTGATAAAACATCGTTTAAACAGATGTTTACATTAATTGGGTTTATGTCTGCTAAAACACCTGTCCACCACATCCCGTTTCTGGGAGTTCTAATGACCACTATTTTTTTTTTTTTTATTGGCTGACCAATTTCACGGTGGAACCACAGGCGCGTAACGTTCAGTCAGTCAAGCATTCGTGCAAATATACGCGGGGGGGGGGGGGGGGGGCTGAGAGCTGGCAGACAGGGTGAACCTGGAACATCTGTACGTGCAACCGTATTTTTCGAGCACCCAGTCATATAGGCCTATCATGAAGAATAGCATGTCTTTATAACAGAATTAATCTCAGACTGACTGGTACAAAACTATAATGCCAGGACCATGATATAGGCCTATAGTATACATCTGTACATAGGCATGTTCATTTTTATATGTGGTGTGTATCATCTATTAAGTTAATGCTCACACAATAAAGGAAAATTTACCTTGCGGGTGCACCTTTTGTGCGAGATAGGACGTAGGCCTAACTGATGTGACTTAAAGCAGCATAAGTGGAACCTATTAATGTCTGCTTCTTCATTTAAAGTCGTATTATAACTTTTTATTCTAGTCTATTGTATATATATATATATATATATATATATATATATATATATATATATATATATATATATATATATATAAGAGCGTTCATTCTCACGAGTACCTTGATGAAAAAATAATAGCCTCACCGGCTTTCTTTTGTTTCCTTTTTTTCTATTCTTTTTCTTTTCTTTTCTTTTTTTGCCAGAGCGTCTCAACTGAAAACCAGTTTTTATGTGAAAGTTTGAAATTGATGTTTTCTTGATTTTAAGTAAGCCTATTACTTCAGTTTTGGCAGTTTGGCCTATATCGCTTACCTTTGACGATTTTCAAACAGGAAAGGGCAGATACAATCGAGTGTCAACTTTTTTTAAAGGATGACCGCGTGTCTATTTTGCACTACAGGTGAGACATTGCCGGAGTGCGCTGCGCGTTATGAGAATCTTGACCATATTCAGCAGTCATTAAAACTTTATGAATGTTGGCCTGTATACATAGGCCTATCATTACTTTCCAACAACAGTCTCCAAACGTGATACGGACACTTTCGAGAAGCCTGACGTACAAATTAGGGTGTGTTACGGTAACCAGGACCGTAAACGTCCAAAGCTCTTGAAATGCGCAGCGCATTTTAAGAATCCTAATAAGAACATAATAGCAAGGCATGCCTTGCCATGTAGGCCTAAGTTTGAAGAAAAATGTCAAAATCAAGTGAATACCACCTCATTCAAACTGTATGAATTTGATTTACAATAATTATTATATGTAGGTCCATTATTTTCCATCCACAATCTCCAAACATGGAGGAGACTATCCTGAAATGCGCAGGGCATTTTGAGAATCTACAAAATCTGTTTCCTATTCTGCATACTGTAATTATAACCATACATGGTATTGGATGATTAATACCAAATTCAAGTTAATAACTACTTCATTTAAACTTGACCTATTAGCTACTTCCCACCAACGCTTCAAATAAAGGACGACAGCAGCCCCTAAGAGTTCCAAAATATTCTGCGCGCCACGGGAATTTCCACTAAGGCAATTCCCGAAATGCGCTGGGCGTTACAGGAATCATTACCATGTATTTTAGTCATTTATACTTTGTGAATATGAGTCTATTAGCCTACTTACCATCGACAATCTTCAAACAGGAGAGGACAGAAACAATTGAGAGTCCCAAAGTAGGGGGTGGGAGGAGGGAAACAACCAGCATTTTGCGGGACACTGGACCATGTGGGCCATATTTTTTAGCAAGGTAAACACTCCTGACAGGCGCAGCGCATTTTAAGAATGCTAATCAGATCTGATAAAAACTGTTTCAGTGCTAGTCATTCGTTAAAGTGATTACAACTGCATTTAAACTGGATAAATGTTAGGCCCTCTATATGTAACATGTATAGGCATATCACTAACTCAATCGATTACATGCAAACTGGAGACATTCCTGAAAAGCTCATCGCATTTTAAGAATCCTAATGAGACGAAACAGCTGCCTGTAGGCATTTGGTATTATGTAAAATTGGAAGAACTATACCAAATTCAAGTTTACATTGCTTCATTAAACTACCTGTATGAAAGAATGAATATTATATACATGTATTACTTTCTATAATCAGCAAACAAAAGATGATTTCCAGCGACTTTCGTGAGGGCCAAAATACGTTGCGCCCAATGGGAATAAGGTATGATCACGCAGTCGAAATATTCCCGACATGCTCTTGGTGTCACGAAGATCATGACAATGTTTCTTGCCCTTTAACTTCATGAATGTTAGCCTATTATTTTCCCCCCCCATCGACAATCTGCAAACAGGACATGACAGCAACTGTCGAGAGTTCCGACATACGCGGCGCCTTACAGGAATCAGGACCATGTAATTTACAATGAAGATATATTCCCGAAATGCGTAGCGCATTCTAACAATGAATCTTTCATTATACTTTATATATATATATATATATATAATCGTTGAAAGGCTTTCAATCGTCATTTCTATATGCATGCGTCTCTGCTTAGAAATAAGGGGACCATGAATTGTGGAGCTTCTGCGTTTTGCTACACTCATATTACATAAAAAATTACATAGTGACATGAAGAAAAGCAACAAAATGCGTTGGTTTTGAAAAACAAATACAACATAGGGAGACAGAAATACTTGCTTATACATTCTAAGTGTGTTGAGGTGTTTCTATACTTATTTCTCTCTGGGTAACAGCATTTCGCTTTGATTTGATCAAGTATCATTTTTTCACTAAGACGATTTTTTTGTTCTCTTATGTTTAAAATAAAAGGGTAAAAAAAGATAGATAGATAGAAAGAAAGAAAAAACGCCGAAACTTGAACAGAAAGAAAAAAAAAGACCATTTCCTTGCCATTCCCTATACTACAAAAACACATGGCACTGGAACTTCAGTTTTACCATTTTCAGCGGTTACACTTGGTTAAGAGGAACTAAAACATGGACCTGACTCCAGTGTCCCACTCCTAATCTGACCGCCGCTACATTTTTTTCGGCTATCACAATTGTAGAATCTCTCTGCGCGATTCCGGAATTGACGCCCTTATTGAGAATTCCCCAAACGCGCAGCGCGATTCCGGAATCGCGCAAATTCTCATACTGCATGGAACATATCCATGTGTGTGTGTGTGTGTGTGTGTGTGCGCGTGCATTCATATTTGTTTTATAAAGTGTAATCTGTCGTGACATGTACATATTTAATGGGCATAAAGAAACGTATTTTTTATTATATGGACAATATGACGGGGGTCAACGTTCTGGCATGTGTAGCCATGTCAAATATAAACACTTTGATCTCTTGCGTTACAGGTTTTCAAATATGGCAAGAATAATTCGTCAAGTTATGGATGAAATGGAGGTGACACGCCAAGACATACGCCGCAGTCACGCAAGACAAACTGTCCATGGGAAAGCGTCCTTTGAGTGCGACACTTGTGAAAATCGGTGGAGGTCCCATCGGGCCTGGGCAGACATAGACCTGAAGCGTCAGTTTTTGGCAAGACGTTGGCAACAGGGCTGCAGAAAGTGCGGCGAGATGGCGGGGAATCCCTTTTGGGCACGTAATGTCCTTGAAGATATGGTAGAATTTGCTATTAATAGGTTAGTAAAATCTTCTTGTTCTATTTTTTTCTGATCCAATAATTTTAACTGATAAATGTGGAACATCAGGCAACATGAACATTGAATAGCCTAAAATAAGAAATCACATAGAAATGAAATGTTCAACTTGAATCAGGAAAGATGTTAATTAAGAATGCGTCATCGATGATGTATCTGATACCACGAATCAATTGAAAGTAAATTTCTGTGTTGTACAATGAGCCACGTTTATTTCATGGTTAAGTCCATCATTGATAATATCTATTTACATGGAAAGTTGCATAAACATAAAATTCTCATTTACCAGCTCTTTTTCTTTTTATCGCAAACCAGCTGAAGACAAAGTCAGTAAATTAATATATAACAATTTTGCATACAGTCAGTCAGAGAAAAAATGCAACAGACCTGTAGCTTTGTATGGGCTTGTGCTTGAGTTTCTTTCTCTACAAGACCAGAAAAAAGTTCCATTTTTTCTTTCAAAATAGTATCATGTGGTCGCAGGCAAATTTTCCGTACGCTGTAATAAATAATGGATGAAGGAAATATGCAACAAATGTCACTCATTTTAAGAAAGCTAACAAATATGTTTTTGAGTTTGTTTGCAGACATTTCGAGCAAGTGAATGAAGATTTCACAGCAAGGTGGAACATGGGCCGTGGGCATGAACAGAGCCTTTGTGAGAGGTGTCAGGAACTGGGCGCTCCCTGCTTTGGCAGTGAGAGTGAGGACGAGGAACAGGAGGACGACTATGAAGATGAGGACAGTGACGAGTATGAGGACGAGATAGAAATTGAGAGAAGTGATTATGAGTATGACTCTGATGATGAAGATGGGGGCCTGTTCTTTTCAAAAAAAGCTTTCTCCTATGTGACACAAGAGACTCATTACACTAAAAATATAATAAATTTTACCCAGAGTAACATCTTATATGATGGTCATGCTAATAAAAGCTGGTGTACATACAAGGACCAGATATGAAATACCCCCATTCCCTGTCACCGTATTGTTTAACTGAGTTGCAGTCTCAACCTATTTTCATTCATACATAATGGACAGTGTGTACATGGCTAAGATCAATGCCTTACAAAGAATATAGGTAGAGGGTTGCCTATGTTTTACTCCATTCACAACCACCTCTCTTATGGTTTTTCATAGTGCTTCATGTCTGCACTTAAAACTTATATTTATAATCGCAGGGAGTTCATGGGGTTTCTCCCCGTACATTTTGGTGTGTGTGTACATATGCAAATAAATAGAGATCTATCTACTTATACATCTGTAGCTGTGTTCCACATCTGTCGGATCTCTTAGTATCCAACTTCTACAGATCTGAGACGCTGGTTGTACAAGTCATGTAGGCCAAATATATAAAAACTTTTCTGCATAGAACATAGAACTGTATGGACAGTTCTCTGTGGTCACCAGTGAACTAGCTTATGTGTAGCCCTGACCTAGGAACGAAATGTTATGCATCTATATATAATGTGCCAGGGAACTAGGAATGTTTATGTTACTGCTAACATGTGTGCTGTTTTATTGCCATGATAAGACTACACTTTCAATTATCAGTGGGGTCTTGTTTCAGTGGTAGAATCTTGCAAAGGAAGAGTCGATTCAGGGCTAGTCGTATGACTCGTGGTGTAATGCGGACTGATTGCAATGTTCAGTCGAAATGCTGAGACACGAATGAGATTGATTGGCTACCAGCTCGCCTCGGTTTCAAGCTAAGCCTTAGGCTGTGACGTCACCAAAATACACAAAATCCAACATGACGGCCATGATATTAACTGGTATAACATACAAATAAGAAATTTGTAAAAAGTGGTACAAAAGATGTGTTATGATCTCTTACCTTTATATGTTCTCTTTCCACAGATATAAATCCACATTATGGTATTATTCCAGTCTAATAATAGGGCCATGGTAGTCCAATATGTCCATTTCATTTCTGATCTGTCAGCCATTGCTGACCCTAATATCCAGAAGTCATGTACATGTAATTTGATCAAATTTTGTACAAGCAAGACAAAATATTTTGCCATCTACTGCAAAAAATACTTTCCTGATGCAAGCAGTAAGATGTAGGTCCAAATTAGAAAGAAATAATCTTGTGACCTGACTTTGAATTTCAACCTCTAAAATCCGCCATTTTGCAAAAAAATCCACTTTTTCTACAAAGCTCCACTTTTGTACCATGGGGTCTATTTCCGGCAATTTGCACCAAGAATGCACTGCCAAAGCATACAGATCCATAATCCATAATGGTGGGATAGTGACAACCCTGTGTCCACCTTTCAGCCAAAAAGGAACCCCAAAATGACATATTTAGGGGGTATGGCCCTTTGAATTTTGATCAAATCTGTACAATTTGCCCTAGAATGCTCAAATATATTTTTTTCACAACTTAAAATATCTGTAAGTATGAAACTTAGCCTAATCTGTTATTACAGAAAAGGTTTTATTTTATCAGTAGTTGTAAACCCCCATTACTTCTGATAAAATGGACTGTTCTGTTATTCAAATTGGACCACTTGTATCTTGAAAATTTAACCCAATCCAGCCCAAATTTATACCCTCTTGAAAAGCATGAACACTTGTTGGTCAAGTTACAGCATGAAAGGGTCATGGATCTGTTTTAAATTAAAATGCCAGAGCAGTATCTGGTTGGTGGGTGTTCCAAACAGGCATCTCTTGTGTCTTCAGCGGGGTATCGGGTGACAGGATGCTCATAAAATGACCATTAATCGTAACCAAATAAATGCACTGCCTGTTATATACAGTAAAACCTCTCTAACCGAACACCTCCATATACCGGACACCTCTCTATACTGAGCACCATTTCTTGGTCCCGAATGTATACTTCCAATGTTAGCAAACTTCCCTATACTGAACACCTCCCCTAACTGAACACTTTTTTCAGGTCCCAAGGGTGTTCGGTATAGGAAGGTTTTACTGTAAGTGGTAAATGACTTATCACACCCCTTTCATGTGATCCGCGAACACCTCAACACTCCCAAATAGCAGGGACTAAGATGTGCCCATGCGTCTTTGTTTACATAAGCACTGCCCAGCAATGGAACCGAAACGAGGCTGCTGATTTGACCCCTAATCTCGCATCTCATTGAACCCAGGTCAGCATCTCGACTGGTTGGTGGGTGTCCGGTCACTTTCACCTGGCTTGATCAAACTGCCATTACGTGATGTACATCAATAAAAACAGTCAAATAGCGGATGTTATTTTTAACGAGGTATTACACTCGAGGGTAAAAATAATCGGTGTGATACGATAAACTTGACAACATATAGGGATATTTCACAGTTGACCAAACTTAAGCTTATATTTCTACACCATCGTCATCGAGTCGCGGGTGTGTGATTCCTGCTGGAGTTATGAAAATAACACCAACAAACAAATTGATTTTCATGAAAAAATCCACGGTAGGTGAATGGAATTTAGAACAATTAGCATCATCACCACGGTAAACGTAAAAATTCATGCAAAAAGCATTCAGTAGGTTTGAAGAAATATATCAAACTGCTTCTGGTCATGCAGTGAGACCATAATGAATTCACCCTGTATAGGCATACCTCTGTCTATGCAAATTTATCGCTCGGCAACGGCCAAAATGCATGGTATTACTGTCACCTTCTATGCAGCAAATAATGGGGTAATGGAGTCTCACATAGAAGATGACAGCACCTCTCAGAGAAAAACCCTCAGAAAAAGGTAATATATTTCAGTATTTTATCAGAACCATGTGCATTGAGTGACCAACAAATAAATTATAAGTGTTGGTGCAAATTTGTTGAAGTACATGGCACAATTATCTGTAATAACAATCCCCCGTTCAAGGTATATGCAAGCACTGTTAATAGAAGGGACTCAAACTGATGTGTATGTTAAAATGTATGGCCTAATGTAGCAGAATTGTCCTCGGGGGATGAAATATTTTGCATCCAGGTTGCTATTGACTGATTGAAGTAATAGAAAATGTGTTACATTGGAGAAAAGTAGAATATTGTTGGAATAGAAATGCCAAGCCTGAAATGCAGAACCACAATTTGTGGCCACGCCTAAACTTGCAGTACATGAGGCATGCAGATACCATATATGCATTCCTTGTGGAACGATAATGGGCGTCCCAAACAGGGTCAGGTTTATGATTGTTATAAAGGTGCTAAAAAGCTGTTTAGGAAATATTGTCGATCTTATATGCAAAATGAAGTAGACAGCTCTTTTATCAAGTTGAATTCTATGTTTAGGGGGAGGAAAATGTCCTGCTTCTGGAATGGCATAAAGAGACCGAAGCGTAAAAGGGTTGGCTCCTCGCTGCAAGCACAGGCATTTAGTGATTATTTTGCGACAATTATGCAAGACAACAATGATGCCTTAAGTTTAACGGATTCGCAGCAGTTTGTCACTGATACTGTTCAACGAAAATTTAAAGAGAGTGATGGTGAACTACATGTAAGCTCTCCTCAGCATACGGAAGTAACAGCGGAAATGGTGTCTGAAATGATAGATAGATTAAATAAAAGCAGCTCTCCTGGCTGCGATGGCGTAACTGCTGAGCATTTGTTGTACGGTAAATCTTATGTTCTGTGTGACAGATTGGCAACTTTTTATACATACATTCTCAAACAGTGTGTCATTCCAAGTGTGTTTACAACTGGGATAATTATACCTATCCTTAAAAAGAGCTCCCTGAATCCAAACTTGCCAGAAAATTTTCGACCGATAACATTGAGCTCCGTTCACTCTAAGCTGATAGAATCTTTTATGGTCCCAGCAGACCAAGTCAGTGATGTTCAGTTTGGCTTTCGGGAGAAACGAAGCACTTCATTTACTTGTACTCTTCTTCATGATATTGGTTTGTATTTCAATAGTAAAGGTTCACCTGTATACGTCTGTGCTTTGGATGCAGAGAAGTGTTTCGACCGAGTGTGGCATGATGGCCTATTCTTTAAACTATTGGATGTCTTACCATCACCACATTGGAGATTTTTGTATAAGTGGTATAGAAGCACTTGTGCAGTGGTGAGGTGGAATGGTGACGTCAGCCCATCATTTTCTGTATCCAGGGGCGTCCGTCAGGGCAGCATCCTTTCACCTCACCTCTTTAATATATTCATAAATGATATGCTTGAAGATGTGTCAACTCATGGTAATGGTGTCCGTGTAGGCGATGAGCAATATAATGTTTGTGCCTATGCAGATGACGTAACACTGTTAAGTTCCACAATTACTGGCCTCCAAAGAAATATTAATATTTGTGCTGATTATGCCAAGGCCTGGCGTTTTAATTTCAACTCAAAGAAATCTAAATGCCTAACGATGGGACCAAATCTATTCAGTGTAACTCCATGTTGGTACCTCGGCAACACTAAGTTGTTGGTATGTGATGAAATAGATATTCTTGGTGTTCAATTTGCAAACAATAGCGCTGGTAGTTCACGCTTACACGTGGACAAAAGGCTACAACTATGTAGACAGAGCTATTATGGGCTAGGAAATATTGGTCTATCATACCCGGGTCTTGGAACAGATGTAAAAACACATTTATGGAAAACTATATGTACTCCAGTACTTACCTATGGTCTGGAAACGATAAGTCTACCCAGAGATAGTATAAATAAGATTGAGTCTGCTCAAGGGACTCTGGTCCAGCGCTTCCTGAGCATTGGGAAGCGCTCCCATCATTCGTCTCTATTGAAGGCCTTGTATGTTCCACATGTAACTGAGACTGTAACTAGTAAAACTATCTCCTTATTCCGACGTTTCTTTAGGGTTGATTAGCCACCGTCAAAATTTTATTTATATATGCTGGCCAATTATATTTTGCACGGATCAGTGACAAAGGGATCCATACTTGACAGAATTATTCGCCTTGGTCTCTCCCCTATGCAGCTTGTCTCCGATATTTCTCCGAGTGTCTTAGAGAGTCGACCACAAGAGGATGGCGTGGTCGACTGTTTGAGATACTTGACGGCGCACGAGAATTTTATAAAACCGTGGTCTGAGGAGCATGTGCTCTCTGTACTATTAACCAGGTGTTTTTAGTTTCATGTTAGCTTTTATCTAAGCATATATAGCGACTTCAAAACTTGTTTTTAACTTAACTGTCGCTGATATATTTTTGTACTTTGTCTTTTGTATATAACTGTGAATATCTAGATGTAAATGTGTTTTATTTTCTCCAACTTTGGAGGTTTCAATAAACTATTATTATTATTATTAGAAGTTTGAAACACTAGATACTTAACTTTACTTATTTGTATATTCTACACACAGTATTAATTAAACAGTTGTGTATAAACTCTAAGGATGCATATGTTTTAATAATAAAAAGTGTTTCTAATATTTTACAATGCAAATCGTTAGATTGATTTTTTTATTTACTTTAGACCAATGTGCAGTCTCGCACTAAGCAAAAGAAAGGGCATTAAAAACGCAAACTGCACTGTCAGGGAAAAACTACAGATGCTCTTCCTGCTGCTACTCCAATCTCTGATGATCAGATACATTTTCACTGTAAAACTCCAGGCCTACACCCAAGAGATCTTCAAGGTCCATAGTGCTTCACACCTAAATAAAAGTAAATTATATATATATATATATATATATATATATATATATATATATATATATATATATATATATATATATATATATATATATATATATATATAATTAAAAGGTCTTCAAAACATCAATTCAATATCAGTTAGAACTTCAAGTGTTAGTTTTTTCATCATCAGTAAAAACTCAGTCCTTTTTTTTAAGTGATAAGAAAATAAAAGTATTTTATCTGCCACTATTTGGTAGGGTAGTGGGATGCATTGAGACATTTTTTTATTTATAAATTGCCACAGATCTAATGAATAAACTGTTACCAAATATACATGTATCCACTACCATTTTTATACTACAGGGTTTGAAAGAGTTGATTAGATCAGACAGTGGAATCTTCCAATTAAAACCATCAAAGATACTATCAAAATGGTCTTAACTGGAAAGTGGTCTTAATATAGAGTACATTTACACAAAAATAAAATGGGACTGAAAGGTGGTTGCAATAGGGAAATTGGGTGGTTTTGGGGAGTACAGTAGAATTGAGTGCAATAAGCAAAATTTTAAATTTTTAATTTAATCATAAATTTATGCCCCATAAGTGTTCGCTGACTTTGTCCTGTTTTTATGTATCTTCATGGTTGTATTGATAGGGTCAAAGGGTCAGAAAAGTTGAAAGGTTACTATTAATAGACATCAGTCTGAAGACACTGTTATACATGCATCATTGGAGCATTTTGCATAGACTGAGCTGCCAATTTGCAGTGTTGACCGTGGCCATGGATTTGACATGTAATCTGAATATTAGGCAGTGTTTTTGCCACTTTCATTCACATGGATTACATTTTGCTGTTTATAAGTGTTTGGATAGCAGGGGTGCATTTGCTTCTGTTTGGGTAGCAAGTTACCAGGTGGCACTGTGAAGGTGAATATCAGAGGGAATCAGCTCTGCCGTTTTTCACTATTTTTGTGTGAAATTATGGCCTTTGCCTCAGAGACATTGTGCAGAACAGGAGGCAGGTAGTGCCTAGAAGCAAAGGACTGTGATATTTGGACTTTATATCGGTGAGTTTTCCAATCCATAACTTCAACATAAAATTGACTACCTGTGGCAGTGATCACACCAGGCTGGCCATTGATTCTTTGTGTGGACTGGGCTAATTATAACACCAGCATGAACTGTCCGTGATGGCCCAATGAACATGAACTCTTTGTACTGACCCCTTTGGTGGGATGTTTACAGTGATTATACTCCTCAGCGCCCAATTTCTATTGTTTTCAGCGGAGTCTAATTTTCATAGAGCTCCTTTCCTCTCAGGAGTCTAATTGAATTAGATCCGCTGAAGTGCAAGTGACCTCATGACGGGACTTTGCAATGGAACTTCGACAATTTTTGTCTACACTTTTTAATGAAAAAAATATTTTGTCCATGGCAGGGTTCGAACCAGGAATTCTGTGATCTACGGCTGAGCGTGCTGTCCATTACGCTAAACAGGTGAAACGATGCTTCGTTGATTTAACATAATATTTATTCTAGCGTGTCTATTGTTGACCAGCATTGAATAGGGTCAGGGAGCGTGACAGGTCAAGTGTCAAAGGTCGTTACATTATGTACTCTTACTTGTCGCTTTTCTCTTCGAAATCAAGTCTATTAACTTTGTTTCAAGTAGGAAATACTTTTATAATACCCATCTTTTGGAGTATAAGTATGTCAGACGCCTCGTAGAGTTTTCCAATTGAATTAGAAGAAGAGCGCGCAGCGCGAGTCTTCTAATTCAATTGGAAAACTCTACGCGGCGTCTAACCTATACTTAAACCAAACCATATGCAGCACTTATAAATGAACAGACTTCGTCGGTCCGAACGAGTTAATACAAATCCGAAAACTGCAAGCATGAACCAAGAGCTTTTAAATGCTATTAGAACTGCTGTGAGAGAAGAGATGGGTGAAATAAAAAACAGTGTGGAAAATGTCTTCACACAGTTGACCAGCCTGAACAATAAATTCAGCATGCTTGAAAAAAGCACTCAGGACCTAAATGAGCGGGTCGACATCATCACCACTGATTTCCTACCAAAAGTGTCTGGAAAAATGGATAAGGTATCAACTGCACTAACTTTGAAAATCCTCAATAAAGACGTACATGACAGAAAATGGTCTTTAGTTATACAAGGACTAAAAGGCCCTGCAGGTGAAAATGTCCGCGAAACCAAAAAGGCGTGCATAAACTTGGCCAAGGTACACCTGAAGATTGATGATGCTGACTCTACGTTAACCACTGCATGCCATCGACTGAACAACAAGCAGGATGCCCCTATCATCATCGGGTTTGTAGACCTGGACGCACGCAACAGCTGGTTGAACGGAGCGCGTAACCTTAAGAATCATCCTGACAAGGTGTCACTGTGCCCTGATCTTCCTCCCATAATAAGGCCTATGAAAAATGATCTGCTGGACATGAGGAGGAAACTACCGGCTAATGTCAGACAAAAGTCCAACATCAGATACACAAGAGATTGGCCTTATGTGTTTCTTAATGTGCAAGGACAAGACCCAAAATATCCAAATGCAACAAAGGAGGACATTGCCGCCAAATATCTAGAAAGAATGAAACTATCCCTTGAATTCTAAGTGATCTTTTCTCTGATGATCACTCCACGATAGGAGATACTTCATCTTGATGTGACTGAACTAATTTCAATTTATAAGTGATTTAAGGTCCTAGTGCTATATACGGTCCCACCATTTCACCAAATTTAGTTTAATAGGTATCATCGAGTCTTTATCATGTTGTGCGAACCAGGAGGGGGGGCTGGTGCTTTTCCCCAGCTCCAATTGATTGTCCTTGTATGCATATATGAAGAGAGCGTTCTCCATGCGTTTGTCTGTATCACTTATGCATAGCAAATATCGTATTATTTATATTATGTTACGGTCCTTTATACATGATTTGGCTGGTATACATGAGCTCCCTATTTGGTGGCATATTTACACTCTAAAGTCCCAGAGTATTTTCTGTAGTCATTATCTATCCAAGATGTGTATATTTATATGTATACAGCTGCTATTCAGCGCATAAACTGCACTGCTTCGCAGCGATGGAGTTAGTTCTATGCAGGTGATAACAAATATTGTCAACTTTTCTTTTCCGCTCACATGTAGCACATGGGAGCCCTTATGTATACGATATAATAATGACACATACTTGGGACTCATACACATAGTGACATGTAGATTTTTTTTCTTTTCTCTTGTATTTTTACTAATTCCAATGTATTATATGTGCCGCAACTATGTAAAATTAACGGTTTACACAAAGGGATCTATGGTTTGCATTTTGCTGAAGAGTGGTATAAATGTGCGGCATCGTTGAAACTATGATGCTGCATAACATTGTGCGATTGTATTGGTCAGCTTTACTTTTTTTCTCTCCAATGTGGAGTATGGGCTGCAATACTTGAAGTTACAGGAGTGCTGTATTCTTTATGTTGCAAGTAATACATATCCCATCATGGACAAGTCCTGTACCGCTGCACTATCATTGAATTCATCTGTGAAAATCTCATGACTTGCTGACTATTTTACACACCATGCTTTTCTGAGGATTCTCAAGATTATAACGTAGTGCCATGAAAATGCTGGGGCCTGTTTTTTTCGGCGGCGTCGCTGCGGCATGCACCCAACATTATATACATACCTGTATTTTCTCTGATTTTTTTTTTTTCTGTTTTGTATTTTGTATGGTGGCACTGATGTGTATGGGTTTACGCGCTCTGTCTGCCTGTACTTATTAAAGTGTGTGTGTCAGCACACACTTTTCTGTTTTTCTAGGAATTTTTCCTTTCTTTCTTTCTTTCTTTCTTTCTTTCTTTCTTTCTTTCTTTCTTTCTTTCTTTCTTTCTTTCTTTACCGGCAAATTTGTCCGACATTTCATTTGAAAAGTATTATATGTAGAAACTCCAAACTTGGCACAATTATACTTCTATGGATAAAGTCTGGCCTTTTTATAGTGAGAGGTCAAGTTTTTCAAAATTATGCAAATGAGGGCTAATTAAAGTTTTAAATCTTCAATATCTTATATACTATAGTAGATGTGGCTCCGAGTGTATAGGAGTTCGATCATAGCAAGGTAAAGGTCATCTCAAATGTCAAGGTCATGTCAAGGTCAAAGGTCATGTCAAGGTCAAAGGTCAATTTTAAGCCAAAATGTCATTTTTGAGGTCGAGGTTCACTTCAGGTAGAGGTCATCTGAAGGTCAAAGGTCATTTCAAGGTCAAAGGCCACTTTCGGTGCAGGCTTTCTTCTGGCCATAACTTGGTCAATTTTTATCCAATTTTCATCATGTTTGGCTCAAATTGTAGTTATTGTAACCTTGCACATTTTTTAAAATGTACATGTGACCTCTAAAGTTCAAAGGTCAAGGTCATTTGGACCTTTGAAAGTTTCATCCAATCATAATGTGGCCAATCTCCATCCAGTTTTCATCATGTTAGACTCAAATTGTAGGTATTGCTACACTGGACATTTTTATAAGAACATGTAACCTCAAAAAGGCAAAGGTCAAGGTCACTTGACCCTTTGAAAGTTTTATCTTGCCATAACTTGGTCAATTTTACTCCGATTTGGTTGATGTCCGGCTCAAATTGTGGGTATTGTAACACTGTGCAATTTACATATGACCTGTAAAGGTCAAAGGTCAAGGTCATTTGGACGTTGAAATTTGCATGCAGCCATAAGCTTAATGGCATGTGAAGTACCAAAGGACAAAAGTTGTAGCATATAATATTTACAACCTTTGAAGGCACACAGACAGATTAAAAAAAATCTTCTTTTCCAGTTTCTTTCTTTCTTTCTTCTTTACCAGCAAATTTGTCCGACACTTTTCTCGGACACTACTATACATAGAAACTCCAAACTTGGCATGCTTGTACCTCCATACAAGGAGTTTGGCCATTTTATACACAGAAATGAAGATGTTTAAAATTATGCAAATTAGGGGCATTTGAAATTTTAAATCTTGAATAACTTCAAAGCTATAATAGATAGAGATGCCATTTCAACTTCCACTCCTGTGTTATGGAATAGTTGTGCATTGCCACACTAATATGCTTTGAAGACACACACACTGATTTGCTATGCAGCAAATCATCTTTCCTAGTTATCACATTGTTTTCTTTACCATGGGACAGTATCAACAAAATAATGGAGAAGTATCCTTCATACTTTAATTACTTTTACATTGTTACTTTTCGTGTATAATCCTAGACGCAGGTGCGTTTATTATATGTTACATGGCACATATAGAACCCAGTAAATTCTGCATGAGTTGACAGTAATACATGAATCCCCTTGTGGGATATTTGAACAATCAAAGTTTTTGTATACGTCATCATCTGTCCATGATTGAAATATGTCTGGTACCGCTATAAAACTGAGGTCATAAATACGGTTGGCTTTTCTTTATGTTGCAAGTATTGTATACTGTATCACAGACTAGTCATATACCGCTGCATGATTATTGTTATATGTGATAAGTTCATAGACTCGCTGAGTATATTATACAATGTAGTTCTGAGGATTCTTATCTAATGCCATGAAAATGCTGGGGCCTGTTTCTCGGGGGGGGCTTCGCTGCGGGCTGCGGCCGATACACCTATCGCTGTTTCTCAGTGGTGGGTGTGTTGGTCGCGGGCGGCGGGGGCGCGTCGGAGAGGCAGGCCCCAGGTCTCCATATAGTTGACACTATGTTTTGCTTAATGATGGTGGCTGGTCGCTGTTTTCTGTGTCAATGGGCGTGGAGTGCAGCGAGTGGTTTTGTTATGGATGAGGCACGGTTTTTTTGTTTTTGTTTTTTGTTTGTTTTGTTTGCTTTGTTTTTTTCCAGAGCTACATTATAAATCTAGTATGCCTTGATTACCATCCTCTCCTATTGGGGTAACCCGCTGTTACCACATATTACATGTACTTTTTCTTTGTTTCCATTTTTGTTTGGTGCCGCAGATGTGTATAAGTCTACACTTTCTCTCTGCCATAACTTTATTCCCTGTTGCACTGTTCTCTATTCAAGTGCAAATTTCAGGTTCCAACAAATATCAGCTCAGTGAATTGGTTACATCGTTAAACTTCCGACTTTGCTATTTATGGTGCTTCTTGGAAATCTTGTTAATATTTAAATCCTATGGGTTGCGAGGTCTTGGTCCATAATGTACTTAAACATTTTGGTGGCATCTCTAAAAATAACCTTACTGAATTATTACATAATGTTGATGATTTGGACAATGCATTGTCTATTGCATCCGACTCCCCCTATGTTGACACCAGTAACTTAATAAACTTCATTACACCCTTTTCTCAAAATTGTTCTGTTTTAGGCCTTAATGTTCAATGTTTAAACATTAAATTTGACCAACTTAAAATTTTACTGGATGAATTATCCAAAAATCGTTTTGAATTCAGTGCCATTTGCCTCCAGGAAACTTGGGTTGATGGCGAGAAATGTGACATGTCGCAATTTGATCTGAGTAATTATACATCTATTCATTTACCCGCGACCTGCAGCTCTCATGGAGACTGCTTAATATATCTACATAAACAATTTCAGTTTGTCGTTCGAGACTTGTATTCCCCTAACAGGTTATGGGAAGGCCAATTCATAGATATAACTGGTGATGGGTTAAAACAAAAAGTCACCTTGTGTAATGTGAACCGACCTCCAAGAGACAGAAATGAGGATATTGAATCTTTCATTAATGACACGGTACCTATATTATCAACTCTATCGAATGAACGGTCCGACAAAATGATTGTAGGTGACTACAATATTGACATGCTAAAAACAAATATAAGGGAAAAATACTCAGATTTTCTAGACTTGATGCTCAATAACGACTTTCGACCCCAAATTACCTTACCAACTCGTTTTGCTGAGAAATGTGCAACAATAATTGATAATGTTTTCTGTAATTTCTCCCATGCTACAAAGTCATGCCGCTCCGGCATCATTTTTACTAATTTATCGGATCACCTTCCTTATTTTGTCTGCCTGAATCAGAAAACAAATTCACAAGGCCCTCCCAAATATGTGCAAGTTCAGAAGCAAGACGATGAGTCTATACAGGATTTCAATAATGAAATAAATAACACTAATATAATGGAATCTTTCATCCAAGATCCAAATTCAAATCCAAATATAAATTCTAATAAGTTTGTTGGCATCATACAGTATGCCAAGGAGAAGCATTTGCCTATCAAAACCGTAAAATTTAACAAATATAAACATAAATTCTCTCCTTGGGTGACGAATGGTATTCTGCAATCCATAAAATATAAAGATAATTTATATCGCGAATTAAAGTGAAATAATCCTGAGTCTTATCAATATCAAGTTATCAAACTGAACATAAAGACTTACAAGTGCATTCTGGATAAAACTATTCGTCAATGTAAGCAAAACTATTACAATTACCAATTTGATAAATTCAAAAAAGACACCAGGAAGACATGGGACACTATCAGGTCAATTCTCAGTATAAATAAAAAGAAAAACGATTTCCCACAGTTTTTCAAAGTGGATGGCACACAAACGTCAAACAAAAGTGACATAGCTAAACGTTTCAATGAATTTTTTTTACAGAAATTGGCCCCAAACTAGCTTCTAAAGTAAATTCAAGGTAGGTACCAGCCTTCACTACTTATCTTACCAATCAACATGACAACGTATTTCTCTTTTCTCCAGTGTCTTGTAATGATGTTCAAACGATTTTCAATAAGTTGAAGCCTAAAACGAGCTCCGGCCACGATTTATTATCTATGAAACTTCTCAAAGGCATTAATAATACTTTAGTTCAGCCTCTGACGCTAATCATTAACCAGTCGTTAGTCACTGGCATTTTCCCTGGTAAGTTAAAGTTAGCAAAAGTGATACCTGTGTATAAAAAAGGGGATAATGCCAGTTTTGATGATTATAGACCAATCTCACTCCTTCCCGCGCTCTCAAAAGTCTTTGAAAAAGCTGTCTATCGTCAATTATATGATTTTTTCACTTCAAACAATTTGTTTTATAACAGTCAACATGGTTTCAAACAGTTACACTCTACAGAAACAGCCACACTTGAATTCATAGACAGAACCTACCAACTTCTTGATTCGCGAAAAATACCCATAAGCATCTATCTTGACCTGTCAAAGGCATTTGATACCTTGGATCATGGCACTCTCCTTCATAAATTAAATTACTATGGAATACGTGGCACTGCTTTAAATTGGTTTAAAAGTTACTTGACTAATAGACTTCAATTTGTCGAGTACGATGGTGTGCAATCTGAATCATTACCTATTGCTACAGGCATACCACAGGGTTCCATTTTAGGTCCCCTTCTTTTCATTATATATATAAATGATATTTATCTGGCCTCCTCAAAATTTACTGCTATTCTGTATGCCGATGACACAACCCTCATAAACTCTCTATGCTCCTTTCATATCAACAGTGAATCTAATAATGAAACTCTCTCAGCAAATATTAATTTCGAGCTAGACAAAGTACACAGCTGGCTTGTAGCAAATAAACTATCCTTAAATGTTTCCAAAACCAGATACATGATCTTCCATTTTCCACAACGTAAGCTTAATTTAAACATAAATCTATCAATAAATAACATCCCCATAGAAAGAACAACTGAATTTGACTTCCTGGGACTCATGATACATGAAAATCTTAACTGGAAAGCCCATATTAATAAAATATCAAGTAAACTCTCTCGTATAACAGGTACACTAAAAAGACTTCACAATTATTTACCCACTTCAGGTCTCTTGCTCATTTATAACTCTTTGTTCCTGCCACACCTTAACTATTCTATTCTTGCTTGGGGCCATTCATGTGATCGAGTTGTAACATTACAAAAGAAAGCAGTCTGCCTTGTAAGTTCTTCAACCCACTATGCGCATACGGAACCCATTTTTAAACAATTTAACTTGCTAAAGGTCCAGGATCTATTATATCTAAAAGCACTGAAATTCTACCATAGATATAACCAAAATCAGTTGCCTAGATACTTTGATAATATGTTTGCTCCATAACACCCGACATCGACACATTCCTCGTCATCCCCTCCCTTTAAAAGTCTCCACCAAGAACTGTATTCGTTATTACATCCCTGAAATTTTAAAAGAGTTGCCACCAAATATTAAAGAAAAAGTCACAACCCATTCATACTATGGTTTCTCCAATTATATAAAAAATTTCCTTATCAATAAGTACTCTGAAATCTGCACCATAGCAAATTGTTTTCTCTGTAATTATAATTGATTGTCTTATATTTTGCACTTCAGTTTCTTTGTGAAATATTATGGTAAATATTTGATTGACTTTCATTTGTACTTCAGTTTTTGTATAATGTTAACGACTATATAAATATATTCACACTTCATGTAACCATACCCAAAGGTGGCCCCCGCGATAGCGGATTGAATATCCTTAGCGGGGTTCATCCTGACTTTTGTCTTGAAATACCTTCTTCCGTTCCTATATGTAAGTCATATATTTGTTTACAATTTTGTATTGGTATCATCTGCCTATATGATCTTGTAATCAGTCAAATAAAACTATGTCTGAGTCTGAGTCTGAGTTAGCCAACATTAGGTAGAGGAGGGAATTTTGTGGAGGAGGATGCCTTTCCTGCTCCCACTATACTACTTGTATATATATATATATATATATATATATATATATATATATATATATATATATATATATATATATATATATCTATATATATACGTATATCTATATATATATACGTGTATATATATATATATATATATATATATATATATATATATATATATATATATATATATATATATATATATATATATATATACATATCTCATTAGCACAAGATCGGGTATTTTATGTTGAATAATTTTGAAGAGATGTCCAAAGTTCACTGAAGCCACATGTGCCCAAAACGCTTGTTATTATACAGCGATCTTTAAATTTGCTTACCGCGACCATGGGGCAATTGGTGGCACAAAATTTCAAAGAAAGAAGGAAGGAAGGAGAAAGAAATAAAAAGACAGAAAGAATCGTAAGAAAAAAATTAATATGCATTGAATAATTACTGAATAGAACGCACGAAAAAATAACCAGTAACATAAAATACAATTTAAAAACACGCTAAGAGAGAACAAAATGCAAAATAATAATATCAGAACCACGTCATATTTAGCTAATGCTACACCGAATTCCCAGATTGGTTACTCGTCATTTTTGTTGTGTGGTACTCTTAACTTGGATCGCAGAGAGGCCAGCTGAGTTATGATTCTTTGTTAGATAGTGGACAGAAGCCGCCACGCGCTGCGATTGCCCATTCCCCTCTTGAATGGCTGCAAGCGCAGGCAGAATACAACTTTCCAGATCCATAGTTTTGTGCTGCCGATGATAGGTGCTGAGATGGTCCCCACCATGAAAGACGAACATCGAGCACCGTGAATGGCGAAAAAGGCCTGTTAAACTTCCCAAAAATGCTTGAAAAACATTACAAATCAACACGAAAGAGCTCAGACTGGTTTTGTAACCTGGCAAGTAGACTTTTAGCTTTATGACAATGGTCCCGCTTGTAACGGACATGATAAATAAATGATAATAATAATTTTAAAAAAATGAGAAGCCCGACACACAACTCACTGAACCTTTAAGAAACCACGAGGAGTCATATACCAAAAGACGGTGTATGTCATATGTTAATCAACATATATAACTTGTGTTGTGAGGTCCCTGTCTCTGAAGTAAACGAAGTCTGTATTACGAAGATACACAAAACGTCTGGTCAAAATTATTGATAGCTTCGTATAGTCTGGTAAGGATTTCAAGAAAAGGCCCTAAAATCCATGTTGGGGAGGCCGAAAGTGTAGAGCTTAATGACTATGTTACAACCATAGCACATATACTGGGGGGTTTGAAAATGCCGGTCTCCCTGATATCTTTGTGTATTTGCCTGCACTACAGACCTTCAACGTAACATAGGTGATGGGCCCAGTTTTTGTCCAGGAAGAATGACTTGCATTCAAAGAACTGATACAACATTTCTGCAACAGATGTATTTACTTTATTTCCCAACAAAATATATAAAAAACACAGTGAAATTTAACGACGCAATGTCATTTCAGAAAAAAAATCGTTTGAATACAAATTTTAATTGTTTAAAGTTACGTAATATCATAAATATTATTCTCCTTATATTGAAATGCATAAAATATATGCCAGAATAACAAATCACAAAATTGCTGCTCATAATCGTATGCATAACAGTATCTTGTTGCCACCAATCAACAAAAGGTAATTATATCTATGATGTAATGTAAATTAAGTTCAATTAATATCATTTATACAGTCACTTAGAAAATGCAAATAACCATTTGGTGTGGTTAAAGACGAAGGGTGTGTTGCTGCAGACTCATGTCAAGGCTTGCTTGATAATCATGTTGGATTAAAGCATGCATGCATATATATATATATATATATATATATATATATATATATATATATATATATATATATATATATATATAAAATGAACATAAACATCCTATATTATATATAGAACTTGTAATGCAAGTCTATATGAAACATATGTTTGAACATTGTACGCTACCAATAATCTGCATGATATATCTTGATGTATGGCAATGATACTAAACGGTAACAAAATGTATAAAACTAGCAAATAAATTATCATCATGATTATGCTAAACAATGTCTACTTGTACTGCAAGAAATAGGCATAAAACACACGAATCAAATACAGATGCAAATAGTGTTATCCTCATGTCAGCCCTCAACATTAACCAATCCAATTAATGCATGGCCATTGCCACCATCTCCCATTAATCCCGCATATATAAATATATATATATATATATATATATTATCATACAGAACCTAACTCTTTAACGTCCTGTAATTTAAACATTTGAATGACACAACTTACATGTGTGAAACAGTATCCTTGCCTGACATACTTAATGCAAGTATATATTAATAATACATGTATTTAATTAAAAGAGGACCGAAGGCACAAGATAACTAACCTTGTAAATATATTCTATAAATAATTACATTTTAACTTAAAAAAGCAGATCTGTATGCGATACTTGCTTATACAATATCTATACTATAATTGGGTAATATATCTTTAGTTGCTTCTAAATAAAAGTTACATATTCAACATTTGGAGACATCAAATTTGACATAGTACACTGTTTTATGTTGTGTGGCTGTCAATTGCAAAAACCTAACAGCTTTTTAGTCCAATGAACTAGTAAAACAACTTTAAATTATGAAATAATTAAAAAAAAAGGGTAGAATAGTCAGGAGAAGTGAAATAACTTGGATTAATGGAAAAGTACTTTTTATCACAGATCCAAGAAAATATTATGATTGAAGATATTGTCAATCTGTGTATGATTAACAAGTAATATCTATAATAAAAATATATGGCCAGATGATGAACTACTCATAACTTATGCACATCGCACACAATTTTTATCACAGAACCTTACCGAGAAAATATCATCATTGAAGATATTTTTCCAATCTGTGTATGAATAACAAACAATACATTTTAGAAAAATACACGACCAGATGATGAACTTCTCACAAAGTAAACACATCGTTTATCAAAGTACAAAGAAAGTATTTGAGTGAAGATATTTTTTTCAATCTGTGTATAAATAACAAACAATGCAGTAAAGAAAAATGCATGGCCACATGATGAATTCTCATAACGAATATGCAGGATTTTATGTTGTCTGATATCATTGGAGCATGCGATTTTTCAAGTGTCAGACTCAGTAAAAACTGAAAAGGCATCTTTGATGCAGCATTACACCATATATGAAATACATCACATCATAGAAGTGAGAAAATGACATATACAATATTACCTTCTAAGCACATACACTCGTCTGACACCAAAAAGTGGCTGGATGATTGAGGTGGTCTTGCGTCACAAAAAATACGAGTATTCAGTGTTTATTACATATTTGGTGTTCCAAAAGGTGTTGCCTTTGTAGCAGATAACACCATGGTACAATATTACTTTATGCTACATGTACTTTTCTCCATTCCGTATGAATAATCGCTACTGTGTGGATAATGGAACGATTGGTTGGTTGGTTGGTTGGTTGGTTGATTGATTGATTGATTGATTGATTGATTGATTGATTGATTGATTCATTCATTAAATGACTGATAGATTGGTTGATTTATTGGTTGATTGGTTGGTTGGTTCACTATACACACATTTTTCATTTACACATTCAGTACGGGTAATCACCATTGATGACGTTCATGCGTAATGGAATGGTGGGTTGATTGATTGATTATTTCATTGATTGATTGTTTGGTTGATTGATTGATTGACTGATTGATTAATTGATTCACTATACACACAAGTTTCTGCTTTATTGAGTTGACATTTTCACAAAACAAATCAAGGAAACAAATCGAGATAGTCTACTATTTCAGAAAACAAAACAAATCCAGGAAACAAATCGAGATAGTCTACTAGTACAGAAAAGACCATTGGTATGTTCCAAATTAACTGCTTTCCTTGATGTAGGTTTGCTGCTTTTAAACAATTATGATAGATTGTTTGTAAATACCTGTAATTCATTATTTGTAACAGTAGGTCAATTCAGAGAGAGATTTTTATATTTTTACTAGTATGTCTTGCGTGAATATATCTTAGAAAGCAGATCTTATCTATAGAGATAAACCATGATATAATAGCCCTCTTCCTGAGCCAAATGTCATGCATGTCATTATAATGTTTACTGAGTGGGGAAAACAATGGCACATTATGAATACGAACATGTGTTTTTGTGGCCATGTTCTCTTTGTTTGTATCTATTCAAGCTACCGGTACCTCATGCACTAAATATAATTTGCCCATAGTGGTCCATTGTTTGGTATGGGTGGCTTCCATTTGCTACATCAGCGGTGTATCTAAATTCGTACTGAACATTATTTACCTAACAGTATCACGTACCTATGTAGAGACAATGGTTAGGCAGGTAT
This sequence comes from Hermodice carunculata, assembly GCA_964020975.1. Lineage (NCBI taxonomy): Eukaryota > Metazoa > Annelida > Polychaeta > Eunicida > Amphinomidae > Hermodice > Hermodice carunculata. The sequence goes on from OZ026619.1 coordinate 98,083,803, forward strand.
ACATCATTTTTATTTTTCATTTTAAGTATGCTATGAAGAAATACACACCCTGAAGACTCCCTGCGCTCCCCACATGTCTAGCCTGGCGGCCATCTTGAGGTGTCACAACTTGACCCCCCCTGCTGGGGTCATAGCATCAATTATTTTTTTGGAGACAGGCCACTTCATACTCCCAAGGGGTTAACCTAAACACCTGGTATGGCCACCAACCTCTACACTTTCGGCCTCCTCATATGCCCACTTTGGCCAAATCCGTACCAGACTAGTAGTTCTTGCACACGCAGTAAGTCAAGTCACGATGGTTTGAAAGCACTGAACTGAAAAACGTCTGGCGCAGTGCACAAGCGACGATAATACAATAGTACACGTCGACGAGTGTAGGAAGTAGACTGTATCGAATTTTTTACCGTAGTCTTCATCATGACGTAGCAGAAAAGTTACAAGTGCCACTAAAAAGAAGATGGCGAGAAACAAAATGTTGAATTAGCACGACAATAAAGTTTAGTTACGGTAGAAAAGTTAATTTATCGTACGTAACCAGACCCAACATTTATTTACTGTCCATGTTGCGCAGGCAAAGTCTTATCATTATTTAATTATGATATGCGCAGAATTGGAACTAAGAGGTCGCCAGAATGTTCATGTGGCTCGTCGAACGAAACCTCGTATCATTATTTTTTTTTGAGAATCCAGAGCATATCATTCAACGGAATTGTTTACAGTTTAAAGTTATACCACTGGGTCCATTTACAAACAATCAGTACTCTTCTGTTTGGAAGTAGAAATTGTTCAAAAGCTGAAAAAAAGGAAAGATTTTCCAGGCAACACAAAATTTTTTCTTTCAGTTGGTGGGACCGATTTTAGCCTCCATAAGTTATTAAAGCATAAACATGTCACGTGGATTTATCCAAACTTCAGGTTTTTTTGATTTCATAATATGTTATGATCAACCAGATCGGATTTGATATGTTAAATACAAAAATTGACAACTCACCTATCTGGTTTCTTTGAGCAGGTCAATGGAAGTTTTTTATTTCTTTCTTTTTTTTTTTTTGCTTTCCCAGCTATGTGTGCTGTCATGTCCTGATTCACATCTTCAAATATGTCTCTGTTACTGTGTCGTGTGTCCTTTCTCTTTTCCCTTTCCTCTCCCGTTCTAGCTCAGCTGACTTGTCAGCCAGTTGAGCTTTAAGGTGGCTCAGTCGTCCGTCCGTCCGTCCGTTCGTCGTTCCTCCACAAATTCACATTTTCCACTTTTTCTCCAAAACCAGTAACCGAATCCTCTTCAAACTTGCTGGACATCTACTTTGGATAGGTCTCTACCCGGTTTATTCAAATGGTCATGTTTCAGTGATTTTAGGTTATTTTATACACTTTTTGGTTCTTTTTTGGTCAAACCTGAAAAAATCTTCTTCGAAACCGTTTACCTAATTGCTTTTATACCACACAGAAACAATCCTAGAGATTCTTAATTCATTCCCCAGCTGGCGCTGCATTTTTCTCTCTATTTTTATGCGCTTTCGCTATTTTCAACTTCTCAAAAAGCGTCAGTAAGATTAAGCTGAAACTTGGTGGAAAGGTCAAATAAAGTTATTCTCTAGGTGGCACTGCTGTGGTTTCCTTAGTTTTAGCATTTTCTTTTTCAAATTCGGGTACTTATTGGTAAAGTCACCTTTCCTATCGATAACTATGTAAGTGAATGGGCATTCTAATGCTAGTTTACATTTTCGACTTCTGTAAGACCATCATCGAAATTCGCTTCAAACTTCGTGGCAATGTACGTTGAGTGGGTCTCTACCAAGTTAATTTAAATGGTCACGCTCCAATGATTTTTGGGTTTTTTAGATTTTTTTTTGGGGGGGGATCTTTAAAAAATCTTCTTCTCCGAAACTGGTCAGCCAATTGCATTGATATCACACAGAAACAATGCTAATGATTCCTAGCTCTTAATTTGTTCACCAGGTGGGGCTGCAATTTGAAATTTTTTTATGTGTTTTCGCTATTTCCGCCTTCTTTTCTAGAATCGTCACTCATATTAAGCTTATACTTGGTGGATGTGTTTCTTGTGAATGCATAAAATAAATACGTTCACTACGTAGCACTGCTAAGGTTTGTTGATTTATAAATCTACCGGGGATTACCTGAAACGTTCACATCAGTGAAACTGAGTTTTTGTTACTTTACCGATGCCAAATAATTTCACTGTAACATGTTCACTACTGTGGAAATCTTTATGATGGAAAAGGGTCCCTCTTTCAGTATAAGCTTTATGGAGTCGATCAGTTAATTGGGTGTTAGATGTGGTCACCTATGGTGATGTTTCGATAACCACTCAAAGTCAAAGCCTGACTGGATGTTCTTTTACACATGAGCGGATTCTTGCAAAGGTGACTGATCACAACCACTGTACTGTTTGTAATTGTGTAGGACAAAGTTATGACAGAGTTTATAAAGGGATTTAGCATTTAGTCACCTTTCTTAATAGGCTGGGCAGATGTCATTTGTGAGCGATTAAAGTCAGCAAATCACCTTGGTTATCTTTGGTGGTGAATATGGTAATTTTGAGAAAGCCTCTCTCAAAACTGGATGGATGAATGTTTGTCAAATTAACGGCTATGTTAAGACAAGAGTATAACTTTGGAAGCCATTTTTGTTTGGCAATATTCAAATTTTAAATGCTACTTTTTGAGCCCCCAAAATTGAAAAAGTTATCAATATTAATTGCACACGCTTAAAAACTCAATAACATAAAAACCATTCCTTTTAACGGGAACGGGCTACCTAACTTATACTTTTGTCTTTACATGACCATCAATATCTAGCATTTTATGCCAAAAGTTTAGTTGCGATTCTCCAAGTGCAAATTAGACCCCTTGAATAAAAGGCCCCTCACATTTTATAAATTAATCTTAGAATCAATATTGTTACATGCTAGGAAACGACACATATTGACAAAACTAAAAATGTATACACCGGTGGGCTTGTATACAAAAAAACAGAGACACCGTGGTATTTTTTGTACCACTGTGTTATATGCACCCTAAGTAAGAGCAGGCCCCTTAAACTTTTTATTTTCAATTTGGGTACTTATCGGTAAATACACCTTTCCTATTGATTACTTTGTAAGTCAATGGGCATTCCAATGCTGAATATCATGTATTCTCTCCATCAAATAGCAATGTTCTTTTTCAAGTTCTCTTTAAATGCTCTTCAATTTTTCGTGCTCAATTAACATTTTCAATTTTTCTTCAGGCAAATCTTAGAATACTTTTAAATGTCACACGCAGGTAAAGCTCAACATGTCTATTCAGTTGCAACTTTAATTTTGTAAACAAGCTTAGGTCAACTGAGCAAGAGCTGTTCACATAGCCCTCTTGTTTTTCATTTTGAGAAGTTGTGGGTATACTGTGTACATATTATAGCATATGTTGTATTGTGTGTGTATATAAATATATTACGTGGCAGTTTACAATGTTCACTGTAATATTGGTTTTACATTTTTTTTAATTCGCAAGAGGAATTCACATAGACTCTGCTTTTCTCACAATCCTTTTTTTTGTCAATAAAAGATATTTAAACCAACAATATGGGCTATGGCTATGGAACAGCTCACATTTGTAGCAATATCCATCTCCGAGAAAAATTGCAGACAAAACATAAGGGCGGAAGGAAAGAATTTTGAGAAATCTGAATATCTCTGTTGGCACACAGATGTATGAAAGAAAGAAAGAAAGTAAAAGAAAGAAGGAAAGAAAGAAAAGAATGATGAATCGAAGGAAGGGAAAAAAAACAACCTGACCAATATAGACATGATCTGAGAACGTATGCCTATTTTTCCCGGTGACCAGGCCACCGCAATAAAAGACAGGGACAAACACGGGACAGTCAAGATTATGAAGTGTCGCTGAACGGTCATAAAAGTAGAGTATTTCCTGGTAACAACATTTTCCGCTGAGGCCAGGGTTCCTTTTCATTTATGGGCGAGAGATGGGGGATGGGGGATGAAAAGGCACAATGCCAATTTGGTGATTTTTTTAAGACTGCAAATCTTTATAGACAGATCACAGTAAATTCAAATCTAAGTATACTCGGGGGGGGGGGGGGGGCAATGTGGGCCAATCAGTTGAGATTGCAAAATTTGTACTTGTCTGCTATCCTAATACAGATACAAACCATTCTGCCAAAATAGTCCAGAAACTCGAAACCCAAGCCAAATGTCCAAATACTTTCTCTTACGACAGTGCATCGATTACCTTAAAGTTGGAAGGGAACCACTTTACATTTCAATCAACATCACATATTACATTTGAAACCTTCCCTATATGATATGTTATAGAATAACAACAACAACAACAACAACAACAACAATAACATTAACAAAGATAATAAGACGAAGCAGGGTTGTTATGAATGACCTTGCACTAAAAGGTATCTCATATCGAGTGGATGGACTAAAAGGTTACCAATGTGGATCTGGAACATGGCCACCATACAAAGGCCTATATGAAACACATTAATATGAAAAATGCAGCTGCCAGATAAATTAAAGGCAATTTTTAGAGTCGTAAAATACTTCTATTTCTTTTTTAGTGTTGACAATTTCATACAAGTGACCCTGTGATCTTGAGAATTAGACTAGGGCAACCCATATATCAGAATGAAAATATATTACATGTATGTACAAATTATTTGGCTCATTATTTTTGTCCAAAGTGGAAAGTACTTCTTAAAGCAATCAGCTGTGTGGTTTTGCAGAAGAGTTTGAAAAAAAAAATCATTTAAAATCAAAATATAACTGGAGCATTACAATTTGAACAAACTTGGTAGAGACCCACCCAAGGAAGATCAGCAACTAGTTTACAGTGGATATGGCAAACCGTTTTGACAACATTGCAATACATGAACTATACTGTTGCTATATACCTATACTGCAGTGCATCAAGTGGCATTGGTTCCAAAGTTTGCTATACCAGAACTTGATTACATTTAAACATACCTCCTAATTTTCAGAAACTTTCATCCATTTTTATCAGATTGTATTTTCATAAAAGTTCCCGCAATTCTGTTCAGCAGTTTCTAAGAAGTCGAAAATAGTCTGAACACACAAAAATTTGTAACAAAGTATGCCTTGAGCATGTCATTTTATAATTTGCTTGATAATTTTGTTGTTAATTTTGTTCAATATCTTTTCATCAGTTATATTTTAAGTTTCCATTTAAATGGTAAATGTATTTCATTGTGACTGTATTTTGTAAGCCTGGCATGCGCCCATCCCAAGAATCTGTCCACCTGAACCCCAATAAAATGGGGGAACATATTTAATTACCCCTATCCTGTTTCATAAGTTCTCCTTATTTGGGAATATTCTGGTAGGAACTTGGTAGATACCCATATTAGGTTATGCTATTTTCGCTGTGGAAGCAAACATTACCTTAGTTGGTCAACTTACCTAAGATTCCACTCTTTTAATTGTTTTATTGCCACTTTACGTCATCTCCATCTTTAACAAAATCCTAAGACCTTGTGGGATCACGCCAGAGCTGGGCTGACTTGTCTACGTAGATCCTCAGAGTATGCGGCTCGGGATCTTCATTGCCATTAAAACAATATACTTCACTCAACCAAACCCGGATATTGTCTGTTTATATTCTATTCACACAACACAACGAGAAGTAGCAAAGCAAGGAATAGGACCTTGTTACATTTGGTGCCGTTTACAGGATTTTTTTGGGTGAGTGGAACTTTGTTTTATTGAGAGAGATTTTTTCAAGCAGTGAGCTACAATTTTGCAATTTTGTATGCTGAGTGCACTTTTAATAGTCAAGTTTATTGTTTAGAACATTAAAATTCCTTTAACTTTTCTCATAGTGTTTTTAGAAAATTTGTTTAGATTTTCTTGACAAAATGATGGCACAGGAGGCAGGGCAACAGCAAGATGCTGGGGGCACCAGCCCCAGTAAAACCACATGTAGATCCTTCTTTTGTACCCGTCGAGGTAATTAGTAGAAACTTTCAGTCTTTAATGATGGAAATGAGGATGCAAGGGTTCGCATCACAAATTTGCCGATTTGATGGCAAAGGGGCCTGGTTGCTGCAAAATTGGCTTAGAGACATGGCAAAGTTGGCAGTAATTTTGGGCTATGATAATGACAAATTGACTGTACTGGCTATTCAAACATTGAGAGGCTCAGCTGCTGAGTATGCATCTCGAATACTCAGGCACAATCCAGGCATAACTTGGCCTGCATTCAGAGACAACATGAAAGCTCGCTTTTCGGACCTAAGTGATATGACATATGCTCACCAGCAGTTAAAGAAACTGAGGCAAAAATCAAAGAAAAATGTCCAAACATTTGCCGAGAGAATATTGGAATTAGGAGAGGAGGCCTTCAATACGGCAGATATGAGCCATTCTCATTCAACAACAATTGGTAGATGCCTTTGTTCAAGGTGTGGCTGATGACAAGGATGCACGGCGGATCATTGAACTGAGACCTGAAAATCTAGGGGCAGCTGTCAGAGTTGCCACCAATCAACAGCTAGCCAACAAAACATTTGCATTGACCAGAACACACACAGAACATGTGGAAGAACCTATGGACATAAGTAATTTTCCAAAATAATAATAGTCACTTGGACAGATTAGAGGCTGGCATGTCAGATGTTAAAAAATTAATGGTAAATGTGCTGGAACAAACTAAGTTTCTAGAAAACAATGCAGGCAGAAGTTCCCAGCCTAACAAAAGGTGAGAGTTTCAATTTACTGCCGATAGACCCATTTGTGCTTATTGCCAGAAGGAAAATCACATTTGGGAGAATTATGGGCAAGACAATGTAAGCAGACAAATGGGCAGGTAGGCAACCAGGCCAAAATTTCCAGCACTAGGCCACAGCAGGGAAACTAATTATTCCCAGTGCAGGAGAAAGGGATTCCACACTGGGAGAATATTTATGTTATAAGGTAGAAATGCAGACCCCAACCATACCTCTGAAAATTGGAAATCAAAATGTTTGGGCCATATTAGATACAGGGGCAGACATTTCTGTACTGTCTGAACAGGTTTTCAAAAATGAACTTTCTGTCTTGTACAAGGGACCATTGGTATCAAGTAAGCTCCATTCAGGACAGTTGTTAGGAGTGTCTGGTAAAAAGTTAGAAACAGTTGGCATGGCGTACATTAAGCTTAAAATTGGTCCTACTGAGTGGCAAGTACCCTTTGAAATTAAACAAGACATGACAAGCAAGGTGTTGCTAGGCAATGATTTCTAGCTCTGTCAAGACTCTGACCAGTGGACCTTAAAAGTGGGAAACCACATTGAAGTATTACATGGAAAAAACAGATTTGGCAAAAAATGCACTGGTGCAGGTGCAAAGGAAAGAATACATTTTGCCATGTTCTCAGACAATTATCCCCACCAGTATATTTGGTGAGTGGGAGCCAGGTCCATGTCTGATTACACCATTGGATAATAGTTCTTTCCTGCAGGACTTACCCGGTGAGATGGCACCCAATATTCTGACTGAAGTAAGTCAAGATGGAAAAGTTCCAATTGAAATTATAAATTGCACTGGTCAGTCTTATGCATTGAAACCAGGAGCATCAATTGCTTTAGTGAAATCCTTGCAAAAGGAAGAAATAAACCTAGTGGAGCGTTTCAATGGACATGAAAGGCAACAGCCACAAGACTGCGTGCATGAAATATGCACTGTTGCAAAACAGCCAGTCATGCCAGTAAATGCTGAATGCGCAGATGTGGATTTGTCACACCTGGGCTCAGCATAAAAAGGCCAAATGGAGGCATTGCAATGCAAATATAGTAATGTGTTTGCCAAAGATGAATTTGATATGGGAGAAGGGCCGGATGTCACAGTCAAACTAGAGACCCAAGATAATATACCTGTGCAGCAACGCATGTACAGAATGCCCTTAAATTTGAGAACAGATTTAGAAAGGCAAATAGAAGTCCTACTTAAGGCTGGTATAATTTGAAGCTCCAACAGTGCATGGAGTTCTCCATGTTTGTTGGTACCGAAGCCTAATAGCCAGCACAGGTTGGTTATTGACTACTGTAAACTGAACAATTCAGTCAAGCGGAATTTTACCTGCCACATAACATAGAGGATACTTTCAGGTAATTAAGAGATGCTTAAGTATTTAGCTCATTGGACCTTTTCTCGGGATTTTTCCAATTGAAATTAGAAGAGAATGATAAGGACAAAACAGCATTTATTTGCCATAAAGGCCTTTAGGAATTCAACAGATTACCACAAGGGCTTTCGGTCTCGCCTAATTACTTCCAGGGGTGCATGAATCTTGTGTTTAAGGGTGTACAGGACCATTTAAAAGCTTACATGGATGATTTGCTGTCCTATTCAGATTCTTGGCCGTCCCATTTGGCCAATTTAGAAGACACTTTTGCACACTTGCACAAGAATGGCCTCAAGCTGCATAGCACCAAGTGTCGGGCTGTATACAAGTAAGTTAAATTTTCGGGTCATGTGGTTAATGCAGAGGGTATTACTCCTGCCATAGACAAGGTGGCTGCAGTAAAGAAAATGCCAGCTCCAAACAAGGTGCAGGAAGTCAGATCCTTCCTAGGGATGGTAGGTTTTCACCAGAAATTCATACCACATTTCAGTGAGATTGCAAGGCCTTTGACACAATTAACACGTAAGAATGCACGTTTTATCTGGGGAGAGGAAGAAAACAGTGCTTTTGAACTTTTAAAGGAGAAGCTTGTACAGAGTCCTATTTTAGCTTACCCTAACCCAGATCTGCCATATGAGTTGTATGTAGACAGCAGTCAACACTGAGTAGGAGCTATACTGTCATAAACCTTGCCAGTTCAAGATCAGAAAGTTATACATTTTTTGTCCCACCAGTAAACACAAGGACAACAAAACTGGCCCTGCATTGAAAGGGAGGGCTTTGCAGTTGTTTATGCTGTACAGAAATTGCACCATTACCTTTATGGGGCACAATTTACTATTTACACAGACCACAAACCTCTGAAAAGTTTGTTTATGAGCCAAATGAAGAACAGTTATGTCCAAAAATGGGCCATTATGCTTTTTGAATACAATTGCCAAATCAATTTCATCAGAGGTGAATGTCAAAGGGCAGACACCCCAAGTCCTCTTTTTTCCCCGGACGGTGAGGGTAAGGATGCTTCTGTAGCTAATGAAGATTGTGAGCAGAGTTAATTGGTGTTGATATAGGGGTTGTGAATACAGATGCAATTGAACAGTCAATTAACAACAAGGAAGGGATCTACCCACTGATTTCTAGGATGAAGCTGACAAGTTGTTAGAAACCTTGCTATCTTTACCCCCAAGAGAGGGCATAAAACAGTTGCAGGCTATTGACAGTCAAGTGGCTAACATGATAGAAAGTATAGCAGAAAAAGCTGAAGGTTCAAAGTTTGGCCATGAATTAGTGTTGCAAAATGAACTACTCTAACACATAGCAAGCCGCGTTAGGTTAGATCGAGATCCATGCTTGCAATTAGTAATACCTAAGGGGTTGATAGGGGTAGTCATAAGGTCTTACCATGACAATGGTAGTCACATGGGAATAGACAAAACCTATGACCACATCCGCCATAGGTATTAGTGGAAGAACATGTACAAGGATGTGCTAAGTCATGTACACAAGTGTCTGATCTGTAATTTGAGAAAACTAAAAAGAGTCAATTATGAGATGCAAGACTTGCCCTTGCCAAATGCTCCATTCCAAATTGTGGGGATAGAAACATGTGGGCCCTTTCCTGAAAGTAATAGCGGTAGTCTATATATAATTACACTCATGTGCCACTTTTCAAATTACCCTGGAGCATATGCTGTACCAAACAAGACAGCTGAAACAGTGGCAACAGTTTTGCTAAAGGAGTACACTCCTAGACACTCATGTATGTCAGTATTGGTATCAGATAGAGGAACAGAGTACATGAATGCAGTAGTTGATTCTTTATCCAAAGAACCTCACATTGCTTGTGTGCGTACTGACCCATATTCTCCTGAGGGAAACTCAAGGGCTGAATGGTTTTACAGGGTGTTAAATGATATGACAGCTAAAGCATAGAGCTCACGGGACCACAGGGATTGGGATAAATGCCTTTCCAGTGCCACTTTGGCATAACACTTTCGTAAATGACGGTTCTCTGCACACGCCATATTTTTTAGTGTATGGCAGAGATCCAGTTTTACCCCTTGACACCCTGCTGCAGCCCAGTAGAAGGTACATGGGGAAGATTATGTCCCTACCATGTTACAGAGGCTAAACATGGCCTTCACTTATGTGAAACATCACATGAAAGATGCGTGAGACAGGAACAGGCATTATTATAATGAAAAGGCAGAAAAGTGCACCTTTGAGGTGATTCAGTGTACTTTCATGACCATTCAGCTCTAACTAAACTGACACCCAAATTTGCTTCTCCTTGGCGACCATTTTACAGGATAATTGAGAAATTAACATCTGTGCATTTCAAAATACATCGCCAATCTAGTGGAAACACTCAGATAGTACATGCTTAGCACCTAAGAGCTGCTGCACACCCAGAGTCATGCTGGGATGAACACAAACAGGACCCCAGACACGTGTGCTCAAAATCAGGTAAGCCTGAGGCTCCTGGTGTTCGCATAATGCCAAGAAGGGAGGCAAAGTTTGCAGTGCCACTAGAGTCCATAAGTGACTTGCCGGAAAATCATGTGAGTAATGAACCGCTATTGAATGAAGGTCCTAGTACACAGGTACATGTAGTTCCTTCAGCTGATTCAAGTATTGAGAGGAATCAGCAACAAGCCAAAGATAAGGCTGCCCAGCCCTCTGGTGCACCAATCACTGGTCATCATTATAATTTGAGGTGCAGGCCTGAGCGACAGCCTTGGACAGGTTTTAGTGCTAAGAGAAGCCTAAAACCAGAACAGTCTGACCAGCCCAATAAACATCATAAGGTTAACCCTACGGGTGTAACTCCTATGGAAATCGGGTAAGTGGGAGTTAATCAGGACAGTCTGGTATTGGGAACAGTTTTAGGAGTCTTTATGGGACTCTTGTTGTGGCTTGTCTTTGTGACAAGTATACACTTATGATATTGGTACCAAAGATGAATGTTGATAAGTCTAAGTGAAATATTTATCTTAAGCCCTAGTAGTGGTAAATAAACTCACTTATTTGTTTGTTGTTAGGATGCTCAAGGCATGAGCATGAGGTCAATTGGGCGGTAAGTGGTCACCCTTTGAAGATATGATGACTTTGAATTAAGGAATCATGATATTTAATCATGGTGTTTGTCCTATACTGAGTAGGAAATACACCTGAGGATTAATTAATAGTTTGGAGACATTATGGTTATATTGTTAAGAGGAACAAGAGATGTACTGTACAATACTTCTGTAGAAGATTTGTGCACACTTTCCCAGTGGTTTGAATTAGTGTATAAATTGGCCTCTTTTGTATCATTATGAAAATTACTGTAAGAGTTAAATGTGTAGGTTTAAGTGCCTAATGTAGAGTATAATAAGCATAAACAGCACATGTACGGATAGGCAGCCTGGTGAAATGAATATATACTAAATAATCATTCATGATAAATACTTTAATACAAAATGCTATGGCCATGCATGCACAGACAGCACCCATACAAAATGGCGTGAAATATAAGTGCCAGCTTAGGGCCATATAATAGCACAATACCGAGTAAGCTTCTAGGAGAGTGACTTGAGTAGTTAATAAAATATCTACTATAAGAGTAAGCAATCCTTTTCAAGATAAGCATATGTCAACATTGACTGTGTCTTGAAGGAGTATGACTCCGCTCCTCGAACTGATTGAAGTGATCGCTGTATTTCTGAGACTAGCTCGAGATCCAAATTCGAATATGTGCCAATAGAAAGCTTACACTAAATTAAGAAATGACCAGAGAATAATATTGTGTGTTGCAATTCTTAACATGAAGGTTGAAAAAACAATAATTACTCTACATTCTTGTGAATTATGAGGAAAGCTTCCCGTGAGCTTTGCAATAAACAAGTTGGCTCTTGCAAATAAACAACGCCATGCGCCTGTGCAGACTACATGTAAATTGCAGCGCTCCAGCTGGAGCCATGCAGAGCATATTGAGATCATCGAAACAATTGCATGCATACAAGCTATTGCGTACAGAGGTGAATACCTTTACCTTGAGAGCCCCAACATAAAGATGTATGAAGGGGTGCATTTCAAACACACACACACATGCACACACACACAAAAACACGAATCGGCGTGCTCCTGAAACATGTTAGAAGAAGACCGCCGGAAGTGAATCAGCTGTTAATATGATTAAGTACAGAACAAACACAAGGTCTATGGTAATCCCAATGACGGTCATTGTAAGGGAGAATCAATACATGAAACTTAGCTTCAGTGGTGTCACGTATGACATGTACATTGGGTATCAACGTTTATGAAAGTATTTTCTCCAGGCTTAAATGAGAATTGAAACCCTTTTGCAAATAAAAAAATCCACGCCGTTCGTATTAATGCTTTGGTTAGTCATTTTTTTTTATTTTTGTAGGTATTTTTTAATGAATGTTTTTCTGTTTGATCTGTTACAAATGCAAAAATAAAAGAATTATTTTGCCGCCCCCCAAAAAAAACATTTTCCATAGGACTAATATTTTGGCTCAATTGAACTATTTTGAATTAGTTTTTTCTGTTACTGTTGCACACGGCAGTTTTTATTTAAAGAATCATCAATTTCTTATGGTGCCAATCAAACTACCATGTTTTAAGGAGATAGTGCTTTACTTACATATGGTGTTCTCAAAAACTAAGACGCATTACCATTAAGTCACGCGCCATGCATTCTTCGGAGCATCAATATTTGAGAATAAGGTATTACAACATTTTGAATCATGCTTGCCCCTGTCTTAGTTAAATGTGCCTACATTTTGCTTACCTCTTTCATTTCCTCCTGGATTTAAAACTATACATAGTAGCCCTATATTTCATTTCATATCTCAGTAATATAGCTGCATCTTAAATGTGTTCATCATATAAAAATAAGGCAGACCTGCACTCGAATGAAACACATAAATTACATGGACCTTGTGAATAGTTTCCAAGTTTAAGACCAGTTTTAGTTTCAAATATGTAGAACGGACGTGTCATTCCCTGTTCTGTTCTAGTCAGCTATTCCGAGAAGGACATTCATGATTACTAAATACACTGTATATATTGATGTTCCAAAGGCAAGTCCAGGGTAACAAAAATTGTTGTTGGTCATATAACCCACGTGCACAGTATTCGATATTTTCTCCACAATTGCATTCAATGTATAACTTGTCGATCAAGTTCTTCCAAAACCGTCACATAGAGGATTGTATGGGCAGATTGAAGACCACGTTCCTGGCAAACACAAACATTACTCTCGGTAAACATGTACTCTACACATATTCAGGTACATGTATTCCCGTATAAATGCTCAATATACAAAACAAACAATTGTGGTTTTTGTCATAAAACTTTCATCGAACATTATTTAAGTCCTTCAACTGTAAATTCTGATTGGAAGATTTCTCTCATCCTGATGGACTGATTGTTATCATTTGGGTCTTATACAGTTTTTAAATAACCAACACGAACAGAAAAGTAGCTGAACCCAAGGCAAGAGATTTCAGTTTGCAGTGGCTCCATCACTGACAGGACTAGCAGGTGGCGGCGTGGAATTCAAGTTTGAAGAACCAAGATCATTGGCTGGATGTAAGAGGTTTGAATCTTGTCTCGAAGCCTCTAAATCATGGACTGGAGATGGATATGCAAGATCCTGGGCATGGAAGGCAACAGGTGTACTCATTGCCTCAGCATAAGATGGTGGTTCCATTGGGAGGGAATACATGGGCACCTGCTGGCCATATGCAGAAAAGGGCATTTCTGCATAGGCATACTGCCCATCGTTGTAGTAGGCAGGCTGTGTCATGGTTTCAGGTTCTTGCTGAGGCCGACGTTGAGCGGACCGATGAGGTTTAGGCCGCCCACGGGATCTACGCCTGGGTTGGTCTGGACTGAGGGAAACAGTGCTTACTGCTGTTCCCTCAGCCGAGGCTTCGCTCACATGGACTCGTCCGCGTGTTTGACTGTTCTTTTTGCTGACACATGCTACGGTCGTTATGAGAATTGTAACTATGACAACACATAGAACCACCCCACCGGCCAGAGCTCCCCACTGTGTGAGGACTGACGAATCTGTGAAACAAAAACAAAAGCTTAATATACGACACTTACGATGAAAAAAGTCGTTTTCTGAATACAAATGGCAAAATGATGATGGAAATGACGATATTGTTGGTGATAACACTACATGTGGTCAAGCACTGAATTCATAATGGTGATAGTAATGAAAATAAGACTGCAGGTGGTAAGATAATAAATTCATAATGATCACATTGATAAAGATAACACTGCATGTGGTCAAGTAATGAATTCATAATGATGATAGTGATCGAGATGACACTGCAAATGGTCAAGCATTGAATTCATAATTATGATAGTGAAGATAACACTGCATGTGGTCAATTACTGCATCCATAATGATAAAGATAACGTTGCAGGTGGTCAAGTACTTAATTCATGAAGATATTGATGGATATAAAACTGCAGATGATCAAGTGCTGAATTCAAAATGATGATATTGATGAAGATAACACTGCATGTGTTCATGTACTGAATTCATAATGATGATATTGGTGGGGATTATTCTGTCAAGCACTGATTCATAATGATAATAGTGATAAAGATAACACTGCATGTGGTCAAGTACTGAATTCTTAACGATGATATTGATGGGGATGACACTGCATGTCATCAAGTACTGAAGACGAGATGTTTTAAAATAATATCAGTATTAGTAAGTACACTTACCACTCGACCACCATTTGCCAAGACCTCTGTGTTGGGTCGAAAGCCCATGAAATTGAGTTAAGTTTCACTCACTCGATTCTGAAAACCTGATGGTCCTGTGGGGACATCTTTCAGTTCCTTTGGAACTGGTGGTGACTCCTGATGCACATGCTCCCAGTGTCATCCTTCCTCTTTTGCAAAGTGGTCAGTTGACATCAGCTAAGAGAGGAAGCTGGTACGTTGGTCTGGTGGGCTTCTCTGCTGGTCGAGAGGTAAGTATACTTACTAATACTGATATTACTTAAAAGAAAATCTCATGTCAGTTAGGTAACAGTACCTCTCGACCACCATTTGCCGATATATATGTGTATAGGTGGAGGGTGTAAAGTTACTGGCATACTGACCACATTTGACCTATGGGCCCAGCAGCCAGGGGATAACCATTGGTCCAAGTGAGGAGGCAACGTCTGAAGGAAAAACTTCATAGCTATGTGGAGTTGAGACCAGCAACAGCAGAATCTGGCCAAAACCAGAAACTCTCCTTAGCTTGGCACCACACTGAAGTGTCACTCACTAACATGACAGCTGTATGCCTCGTGGTTGGACGCTATCTGTTGCAGCTCCATTGGACCTGGAGATCTAACAGTGGGCTGTGACTCTAGGCCGTGAGAGGGTCGGAAAACTCATTCAGGAAAGGCGACAAAAGTATAGGGGTGCCTTGCCACATATCCTCCAGAGACAAGCCCTGGCAGGACAGCACAACTGTGCCATGCCTCTCCTCCACTGCTGGGATCACAGCTTGGTTATGAACCAGGTTCTGAATAAGAGCTTTGACATGGTCAAAGCCCATAAGCAAGGCAAGAATCGTGTCTTCGATCTCAGCTGGTATCTGCTCATGGATGCCTCCAAAAACAAGAACCTCAACCTCTGCCTTGGGGTCAATGTCTGAAGACTCAAGCCTCATGAAGCCACCCAAAGCCTCCTCAAACAATTGCTTGCAGGTGATGGGGGCAGTCATCTGTGACAGCAGGGGATGTGTCACCACACCCAGTGCTAGGGTTGCAAGAACTTCCGCCGATGTTGTTGCAGTCCCATGTGGGGCTTGCAACAGGAGGTTCCAGTAGACCATATGCAGTGACAGTTGTTGACAAAGATGTCTGCTGACTGGAGGACCCTGCTGGGTCTTCGAGAGATTCATTTCATGGACCATATTTTCCACTGACTCAGAAATCTGCTAGCAGGAGGTGGTCCAAGAGAGAGCCTACTCAAGGCAGAAGCAGCAAGCTGCTGTGCCAACAGAGTCTGCTTGGACTCAGCTGCAATGATGGTGGGAGCAGAGGAAGACGAAAGTCTACAACACAAAAGCCAATACTGCTGGTGAGGGAACTGAAGGTGTCACCTGGGCCACCATAGGTGTGGACATTGCTGGGGCCAAAGACCCACTTACTGCAGAAGGCGCCCTTACCGACCTTGGTGTCTTCCTCTCATCTCTCACTGGCCTAGGTTCTGGAATACCCAGCTGGGAACCCAAAGTTTTCCAATATGAATGCACCCGTTTGCATGACTCCCGCTCGGTGTGCTCACACCCAGAGGGCTGACTGAATACTCTACAGCTTCAGTTGATGCTTGGCTGACTTCTTTGAAGGGGACTCCAAAGGTGAGTCCTACTTCTGCCATTTACCCAAAATGGGGAAAGAGAAGTGGTCTCTAACCCACACCCACAGCACGTTGACCTTCTTCCCTCTGATTGCGATTTAACCTGCCAAAATGCCATCTTGGAAAAGAACTGAATCAAGCCAGCAACTACCAACTCTACTTCTACTTTTCTTACGGGCATCTATAAGTAAAAATAAGAGATCTGTAACTCCGAGAAGTCCAGGAAAGGCAAGCAAGAGCTGACTATTGGAACGCCATCTTGGAAATCTTAGGTTTCAAGCCAAATGACCAATTATTTCAGAGTTATCTGCAAAACAAAAATCAGCTAGCTAGGTCCCTGAAGAGTACCAGACTGCTGAGAAAAGATTTTCCCCAAAAGGGAATGAGCATAAAGCACTAGAACATTGATAGTGAACAAAAGTTCACATAGCTCTCAACTCGAAAGAGCAAGCCAGTGATGGTGTCTTAAAGAAGAAGGATGATACAAGGAGCACATACACTGGGAGTCAACACCAGTTCCAAAGGAACGAAAAAATGGCACCACATGATGGTCAGATTTTCAGAATCAAGTGAGTGAAACTCGACTTTATGGGCATTTGACCCAGACACAGATGGCAAATTCTGGTCGAGAGGTAACGTTACGTAACTAATACATAATGTAAATTAACATAAAGATAACATTGCAGAAGGTCAAGTACTGAATTCATAATCATAATATTGATTGAGATTACACTGCAGGTGGTCATGTAATGAATTCATACATTAGGTACACATGTGACGGTATTCAGGGTGCGCCCTGTAATTTGTCATCCAAATGAAAATTCGTATGAAGTTGGAGTGAAACAAACTAAACAATATAAAAAGATATAATATACACGCTCAACCTTGGGCACAGAGTTGTTACCATGGCCAAGTACGCATGTGAGCTGAACCAGATTGAAAATCAGACTAATCTAAATATTCAAGCAAGCTTTATATAATTATTCAGAGCTGTCTTTTATTGCAAAGTAATTAAATTGTGTTCTTTACTAGTAGATTATATTGTCATGAAAAACCTTGAGCATAATGTTAGCAAGGTGTGTAATGTTTTCTATTGTTATTTTGTTAAATCTCAGAACAGTGCTTTTGATACCACACCAATACAGGACTACTGCACAATATAGTAGGTATACTGATAACGTTTAATGGAAAAGCACTTAACATACTTTTCTGTCATGTCAACTTGTTGCAAAACACCGTAGGGATATCATCGTATTCGGATTCCAAAACAACGATTTATACTAATGATATATTGTTTTAAAATTTGAAAACTTGAGTTATTTTGGTATTCAGTTGCACGCCTGCCTTTCTTCATGTGGGGTTAATAGTAATTTATTGCAAGGTTTCTTTAAATTGTACAGGTTAAAGTTAACACTTCCACACAAAAATAGAGCCTTTGTAACTTTGGTGGTGAAGAAGATTTGCTAGCTAAAATGTGTAATGTTTTTTAAACAAAAATAATGAATCGCCATACAACACTTTTTAATAATTACTTTGTAAAATGAACTCTCTATTCTACTTAAAACTATATTCTTTATACTAAAATGTGTAACACAATTTGCATCAGGCGCATTTTGCGGTGCCAGTGTTCCCAATACAGACATTTAAAGGCTGTTGCCTTAAGAGAATTCTGCTCATAATCTTACCGTCTTTCACCATAACAAAACTCAGTGCAAACCCCCGCTTTTGCACACCACCGTTGGACCTGAATCTGACATAGAGGGACGAGCCGCTGCTGGTGACGCTGGCCGGCGTCCTGCTTCCACACCAAGTGGCCAGTTTGGGAGAGTAAGAGTGGTAGCCTGGTGACGTAATGACATTAAAATTCATGTGGAATACATGACTACTTTGTACTGTGACCTACGATGACAACTAACCGCCAGCTACATCTCCAAGAAATGATTTGTAATCCATTATTATTGGTGTAGTTCTGTCAAACTAACATGCATAGGCTTCTTTCATTATTCATATTTTACATTATTCGACAATACTCTGTTGATTTCTTTGTGTTGTTGGCCATTGCGTCGATCTTGAAATTGTATCACAGATATATTTCCTTATGCATAATCAAATTATCAGTCTAAGGAAATGCCCTACTATCTCAATGTGCAAGCTACACATGCTATAACGTCACCCTGGGTCATCGGTCAACCCTTCTTGAAGGGTTGTTTCGATATTGAGTAGCTCTCTCTGCTGTTATGGAAAAAAGAAAATCTCCCGGCAATTGTAAATACAATACGCATGTTAAACTTTGTTGTACAATCTTCATCATCATGGATGAAAAAAGGAATGCTGAGTCATGACTCTTTATGGACTTTTCATTAGGCGTAACGATGGTGCCACAGATGGAGCGTTCCAATTCCACAGTAGGCTGACAAATTATGTTATTTTACTAACTTTAAGGAAGACTCTTTTACGATGGTAGAAGCATAAAATATGGATATAGTTTATAAAAATCTTTTTTTTTCGAAAGAACTGTGCTTAAACACTTGACACGTGCTGAAATGTTTGGATGGAGATTATCGTATTCATATTCCAAAAAACAATGATTTCTATTAACGATATATTGTTTTAAAATTAATTTAATTTTATTGTGTAGTGTAACTGCCCATGGACGCATCATGGACGATTCCTGGCCCACGGTGTCCCCTAGTAAAAGGGATAGTTAATAAATATTAACTTAATATTTGGAATAGCAGGCTAAGTAACTTACCATCTCGGATTTCTATGTAATCTCTGGTGCAGGAAGCGTCGTACTCTAAGTCTATTTTCTGCGCAGATAACCGTATATTTTGATGGGACGACGAGGCTGACAACTGCCAACATTCATCTTCATAACTGTTTGATAAATATCAAATAAATATTCAGGAAATTTAAGTATTTAAACTCAGAGGATGAACAAGGACATTATCTTTAACAGTGAACGTTTCGCCGCTGCTGCCGTTTCATGACTTTTGCGTGGATTCGTTGTATATGGACCTGCTACACATTTGCTGCAAAATTGATCCATTGTTATTTACTGTTTTAGTCTATCCATGCCTTTAGCCCTCTATCTGTCTCGTCTAGGTCATTTTGTCTTTCCTCCTCCGTGAGAAAAGCTACCAGAGAGTATGCCCTCACTCTTTTTTCTCGGCATTGGCACGCTCCCGTTTTTAGTACATTGTAATGTGTTGTCCTGCGCGCTTGTCTCCTCAGCGAGAAGGATTTGAATGGGGCAATGCCCTTTTTCTCCATTGCCAATTAATATATTTAGAACAAACGCACTTGTGTGGCTTTTACTTTGACAAAATGGGGAGCAGTAGGCTGTGTGGGTTTCACTGGGTCGTCCATACTGTCCTGTTGCTCATAAGTCACAGCCATCATTCGACATGTTTTTTCTTGAATATGAATTTCAAGTTACAACGTGGAATCAAAGCCGACAACGTATTTTTCATTTACAATTGACTGTTTTCGGCGGATATGTTTGGAAAAACAGCTAAAAAAGAAAGACACCTTTGTTATCCGGAAATATGCGATACTAATGCAATGAAATTAACGTCTTGTTTCGCATCCGGATCACATTGAACCATTGGGCAAACAAGTCCAAGTGGGTTTGCCCAAACTATATGCAGTTGCTGACGAAGGTGATAAACTTTATTCTTTTCAATGCGGCACGCACTCATACGTAAACTCAGCATGGAAAGCAAGGGCACTCATACGTAAACTCAGCATGGAAAGCGAGGGCACTCATTCGTAAACTCAGCATGGAAAGCAAGGGTACACAGTTGGAACTTTAAAAATTCATACAATTAAAATGAGATATGTACACTTTTATGAAATAAAACGAATGTGTAAACTTTAGAGAAATGCCTGTTTTTCACTGATAAATATTGATTGTTCCAAAGTTACTGTCTACAGAACAAATAGAATAAAAACTATCATCCTTGGGTAATGAAAAATGTACCATGCCTTTTTCATGTTTATAGCTAAACCTCTATTATTCTAAATTAACAGGCCTCTCCAGTTGAGCTTGCAGTTAAAAATTTTGGGAGCGAGGGTTTTTGCGCGGCATGTATATTTTATAACAATTTCCACTTAAATAATTGCATACAGGTCTTTGTGGAAAAAAAAAATGTATGGTAAATATAACAGTGGTTTTTCTCTCTGCAGCCCGACCGCCTATATTGCCTGCGCCCGACATCCAGAATGAACTGGATCATGTAATTTCTGGTGCATTGGGCGCAAGGATAAACTCTTGGTATTGGTTGAGTGAAAAATGCCAGAGATGTAGATATTAATTTATTTGATCTATGATAAGTTACTTCACTTGCGACACTATTAATTGGTATAAGCAGTGTAATTTTGTACATCCCTTGAATTATTTTCGAAACTTAACAAAATCCATCATGCGGTGTCACCTTTGACAATAAGCTGGCGGAAAAAGGATAACAATTTCTCAACGTTAACGGTTTTGGATTAAAAAAAGGACTTGATGATATAGGTACCTTGT
The DNA here is from genome assembly GCA_964020975.1 of Hermodice carunculata. Taxonomy (NCBI): domain Eukaryota; kingdom Metazoa; phylum Annelida; class Polychaeta; order Eunicida; family Amphinomidae; genus Hermodice; species Hermodice carunculata. The sequence goes on from OZ026619.1 coordinate 98,104,872, forward strand.
ATAATAGCCTGGGAATGTATAACCACTAGAGTAGAGTGTACTGCTGTAAGAATGTGCCGTATTATGTGTGCACAAGCCGCTAGTTGAACCTGAAAAAATAAACATATCAAAATTATCAACATACATGAGGGTACAGATTGTGTGTCAGCTCATCTAAACTACTCTCTTGGTACCTGTCACAATATCAGAATTTGCTATTAATGAATCCTGGTTAATATTAACCGGAAAAGAACGTAATACAACCTAATTTATGTTTGGGGATATAAATAACAATTTTAATAATAGTATGACATTTTGACAGCTCACTTCCCCTGATGTTTTTGAAGGCAAAAAATAGCAAGCTGTGCCAGTTTTAAAAGAAACCAAAGTTTCTCTGTGCACTCATTGTCCATGACATGACATACAAAGATAAGTCTGGACCCCAGAAGGTTGTAGAAGTGGTAACTTCAAATTGAAGTAAAGTATATCTTTCCGAATGCCTCAGCGGCCTGGGCTTGTTGTGTTTCCCACAGACCTTGTGCTTCAGTGTGAACCTTGTCCAGGGTATAGGGTGTGTGGTCCCCAACGCATCGCGGCATGCGAAGCGTCTAATGGTGATTTGATATAAGTTGCAATCGACATACAAATTTCAACAAACAAGGAGAGAAATGTTGTTTCATAATTGTGACTTCCAACGATCCATTATTATGCCCTATGACGTCAATAGGTCATGAGAAGCGAATTACCTGAAGTGAAATCTGCCTTGTAGCTCATTCTGAATCCTGAATAAGTTACGCTGCCATCCGTTTTAAAGCGAACATACATATACTGCCCAGTACTCATAAGGCGCCCTGGTATTTTGCTGCCACAAAATTTCTGTAGTAACGGCGAGTATCTGTATCTTCCTGTAACGGGTTATGCCGATACATTAGCAGGCCAAACCGACATGAAGTTATATTCACGTGACGTATATTTTAGTGATTATCAGAATCCAAGAATGCAATTACACTAAAAGAATATTTCATCCACTGGATGTGTTAGAATGGACGACTAGACAATGTAAAATCGTATTATTCTTTTTATAAAAAGGCCGAAGTAATGGTTTCTTCGATTTAAAACCATATTAAAATACAAGAGAACAGGAATATATCCCTTGTGGCAATAAAAAGATCAGTTATCTGTATCAAAAGTTCAATTTTGTACAGCATCATGAAAAACATGCTGCAAATACGAGAAAAATTCTCATTATGTGAAACTGGATAATTTAAAATATTTGTATTTCTGTATATTCTGCATATTCATCTCTCACCGTTTCGAACTTCCACGTAGTCGGATATGCAAGAACTAGTGGACTGTAGACTGAGCGCTATCACAGAAGCTTTGATTCTGTACATGGAGGAAGAGTAATGGATCACCCAACATACGTCCACATTGCTGAAAGCATTACAGTATCCAGTTATAATTAAAGTGCGGGAGTGAACGAAACGTGAGCAACATATCAATATATATATATATATATATATATATATATATATATATATATATATATATATATATATATATATATATATATATATATATATATATATATGTATATATATATATATATGTATATATATATGTATGTATATGTATATATATATATGTATATATATATATATATATATATATATATATATATATATATATATATATATATATATATATATATATATATATATATATATATATATATATATATATATATATATATATATATATATATTGGAAAACGCGGACCAATTGACCCCCTGCGCCTCGGCATTTGCCAGCGTTAGCTATCGTTTGCTAGGGTTTGGAGACTTCTAACGCTGGCAAACGCCAACCAACGCTGGCAAACGCCAACCAACGCTGGCTAACGCTCTGCAGTGCTCTTCACTCACAAACTGATTGGAGTATATGCAAAATGTAAATTCAGTTAGGTTGCATTTGTGAAAAGGACTTCTGACAAACCTGCCATACTAATGACTATTCATTTACATTTACAGGTGTTATTTGTTTTTAATGAAAATTGCATGTAGTTTTTCTGGTTCGAGACTTGGTCGTTCCGTTTTCGCAAAATATGGGACCCGAAATATTGTAAAGGTCATTGTCAATTTAAGTTAGAAAAGGTCATGTTATGTACATCTATCGGTTAACCATTGTTTGTTTATATCAATGTACAGTGAAACCTGTTTCGTGAAACCACTGTGATGAAAAACCACCTGATTTTTCAGACCATGTTTACCATGTTTCTTTTGTATCCTTCACGTTTCTTGCACCTCTCGAGACACCACTTGAATTATATAACCATTTTTGCCTGTCCTATGGACAGTCTCCCAAAACAGGTTTCATTGTATCGTCAAAATTTCATTACGCTGTCAGTACATGATAGGTTTGCAAAAGTCCTTTCCATTAATGCAACCCAGCTGAATTCACATTTTGCATTTGCTCCAATATGTTTGTGAGTTAGCCAGCGTTAGTTTGCGTGTGCCAGCGTTAGAAGCCTCCAAACGCTGGCAAACACCGAGGCCTAGGTGGGTCAATTGGACTTTGGCGTTTCCCGGCATTGGTCACCGTTAGTCTGTATGTATGTAACGCGCATGTAACGCTGGCACACGCTGTCTAACGCTGGCTAACGCTATGAAACGCAAACGCTGGAAAACTCCTTGAAACGGTAAAATAAACAATTTAACGCCGAAACTAGTTATTAATATATGTATATATATATATATATATATATATATATATATATATATATATATATATATATATATATATATATATATATATATATATATATATATATATATATATAATTTCACTCCTCATTCTAAAGCCTCTGAACAGCGATAATGTCCGTTGATTTTAAAGCAAACAAAACAGCAGTTTGTTTCACGAGTTTTGTGTGGCTTAATACTCTATAGTGATTATTGAAAGCAAGTTCATATGGAATTAGGTTCGGGCTGATAAACCTGTCCTGTTTTGTCAGCATTCCCGATAAATGACACAATCGTGATCGTGATATAACAAAATTGTTCACTTTATTGCAATCTTTGCTTTACATCAGGAAGGTATCAGCACCTGATTGTGTCATTTGTGTGCCACCTGACTCTTTGTATATTCCCTAAAACGACACAACTTTATACTGAAAGTTATCAATACAGTAAAAACTGAGATAAGTGAACGCTTTTGGGACCGGAGCGTCAACTAATTGAAGGTATTCATTAATCTCAGGGGTAGCTTCTTTATGAATATGATACAAAGTATGCACGGACATTGATGAGATTTCTCAATTTTTACATGTATTGGCATTTTATAGTCCCCTATATATGCCAAGAGTAAAAACATCCACTGGAACGTAGATCTTAACACAAAATAGGCATAAAAATAATACCAGATTATCATATTAATTTAAAAATAAAACACACTACACTCAGTGAGAGTTCAAAAATGAACTAGAAAAGATGATTTGCTTCAAAGCAAATCTGTCTGTGTGCCTTCAAATGTTGTAAATATTAAATGGTACAACTTTTGTCCTTTGGTACTTCACATTCCATTAAGCTTATGACTGGATGAAAATTTCAAAGTCCAAATGACCTTTACCTTTGATCCTTACAGGTCACATGTAAATTGCAAAATAGGACAGTGTTACAATACCGACAATTTTAGCCCAATGTGATTAGAATTGGCTGGAAATTGGCCGAGTTATGGCTGGGTGAAACTTTCAAAGGTCCAAATTACGTTCACCTTTGACTTGATTTTTAGGGGTCACATGTAACTTTTCAAAATGTGCAGTGCTACAACAGCTACAATTTGAGCCCAACTTTTTCAAAATTGGATAAAAATTGACCAATTTATGGCCAGAAGAAAACCACCATAGAAAGTGGCCTTTGATCTTGAAATGACCTTTGACCTTGAGATGACCTCTACCTAAAGTGGAATTGACATTTAGACCTAAAATTGACCTTCGACTTTGACATGACCTTTGACCTTAAGAAGAACTTGACTTTTTAGATGACCTTTACCTTGCTTTGATAGAACTCCTTTGCACTGGGAACCACATCTACTATAGTATATCAGATACTGAAGATGTAAAACTTTAATTAGCCCTCATTTGCATAATTTTGAAAAACATGACCTCTCATTATCACAAGGCAAGACTTTGTCTATGGAAGTATAATTGTGCTAAGTTTGGAGTTTCTACGTATAACACTTTTCAAATGAAATGTCGGACAAATTTGCCTGTAAAAAAAGCAGAAAGAAAGAAATAAAGAAAGAGAAAAGAAAGAATTTCTAGAAAAACAAGATGTCTGTATTGGTACACAGACATAACTATCTAACCACACAATTGCAAGTACTTTGAGAGTTTAAGACTACATGTGAGCTAAATAGTCTGGTCAATTAACCTATAGACTAGGAATTTCTAGGTATAAAAATGATCGTATTTGATACACAGGAAATGTTTCTGATGGCATGTTTTATATAAATAAGTCACACTTTTAGAATTTAAGATTGTGGTTTTATACATCGTAGTCTTTCAATTTCACTACCTTGGGAAGTTTGACATTTTTGCTTAGTACCATTTTTTGGTGGTTTGATGTAAGATTATAAACTAAAATCTATCCATTATCCATTAGTGTAAATTATACTTTACAGCCTGGTCATTTCTCTGTGTGAGGAAGTCTGTTATACATATTTGTCTGGGGGCAACTTTTGTCGTGATTGCAAGATTGTTCATGTGGTGTTCTGAGTCCAAGCAATTTGTGTACATTCCTGGCAGTTGTGGATTATGCTTGAAATATTGCATTAGAGACTTTAAACTCTCCATGATACATATGAGAATTGCTACAGTATGTGGTTACCCACACCTGCACATAAACTGTTTTACAATGCCTTTTGTTATTTGATATTAAATCCTAGCTGGAAATAATAAGGAGCTTGGGTCTTTGATTACTGTCCCCATCTTAGCATGTTGATACATTTGTTTGTGGCACATAATATCTTAGCAGTGCTAATAACCTGAACGTACCACACAAACAGCAGCTCAGACGTCTCAGCCATAACTTGTTCGAACCTTGCCCTCAAATTTAATCTTGTACAGAAGCATTGTCCCTGTGACAGTATTTGTCAGCCTGCTTTGCTCCTTCAAACAATCTTATTTAATCCCATTAATAGACAGAGCCCTCACAATAGCAGATATCTTATGTATTCAATTATCCTATCTGTAACCACATGTGATGTGACACAGCATAGCAGTTGTATATTGACCACTTTGGAGATAGCAATCTTTCTGAGCATGTAAAATTCACAAAAGCCGCGACTTTCTTTTTATTTCATGGGGGTGCTGTTCCCTACTCTCAGGTTGAATTTGTAGTTTGGGACCCAAATAATCGTTGACTGTTCACAAAAGTGAGGTGTTCACTAATGACAAGTAAGATCAGTATGTAATTTGAATTCTTCCTATTAAATATAATGGCAAAAAAAGGACCAAAAAATATTCCCTTAAGTCCGGTGTTCACTCCGACAGGTTTTACTATATATCAGCATACTTTTCCAAACGAACTGTTAAATTATGCGAACTGTTAAATTATGATAAATTATATCTCTCCGAATATGGTGCTTGATTGTCAAACTCAGTGTTTTTTTAGTCATCTTCCGATGTTCTTATAATCCAATATCATAAAAAACATGTCATGAGACAGAGCGTATGTAAGATTCCAATATTCTAAAGCTAGTCAGCAACGTTTGAGGAAACGAATCATACCTGTACGCATGACGCTGATACAAACATGAACTGAATAGATTAATTTTGCCTACGGCTATCAAAATAAATCATGCTCCGATCTGCATGTTTCGAGGAGGAGGGGCACAATACTACGCATTTGGTGGTTATGAGCTGTCACTGATTGTTTGTTGCCCAGGCCGGCAGCTTGTCTGCGCGTTGTGCCCCACGCCAATGGACCAGCTAGTCCATTCATACTTTTTTTCCTTGAACTCAGTAATATTACGCCAGGTCTGTTTGTGCAAATGTCGCCTTATTACAGGCTTTAACAAGACACTTGTCATAGGGCTAAAACTACATACTTGTCATAGGCTGCCGGGTAGTTTGGGGATTGTAGATATTTGGTCGTTATGGAGCTAGCTGTCACCGTTGAACAACCTGCTGTTTGCAAAAATAACTCGTTAAATATAACTAGTAAGATGATAATCATTTCTATAATACGATAGCACATTTGGCGTTAAATTAATAAAAAAGCTACAGAGGTCATGTGATTACTATGGTGGAAAATTTTGATACGTGACTTAAGCTGTGGAACCTTTGTGTCGCAAATGGCAATTAAGCTCCAAATCAATATGTTTTAACCATAAAGTTAGTGTAGCGAAGTAAAGATATTTCTGGATTGAAAGTTATCAATATACATCACATTACAGCTACTTTAGCAACCTCATTTACCACCCTTTCTCTCATTGCTCACGGGAAGATACATGGTAAAAAGTTTGGAATCAGGCAAACGTATTGTTTTTGGGGCGTCAGTGACCGTACTATGCGCTCGTGCATCATCTTCTTGCTGACGCCCGTAGACGCACTCGTTATCCACACGTGCATAATTTTACAACATTCATACACTGGATACCTACAGCAATATCCTCAGAAGAACCATTAAAGATGGATTTAAACTAAGTTGAAGACAACCTTATAGCTGTGACTCCTAACACTAGAGAGCGTTAGATTTCTACAGACATTTAAAACTCAACATGAAATTTGAGCTGGCTACGATGCTAAAATTTGCGAAGCCCTGTTATTATAGAGTCCACATTAGATGCAAATTGCATTTTAAAATTAAAATAGAATAAGGCGCCAGATGTAAAAGATAAACTAAGACTTAACGCTCCATACAGTATCATTTGTAACGTATGTCCCGCCATTACTGTCTGAATCTAAGGTGTTATTTAATACATAACAAGACGACATGGCTCCATATTTGACGCAGTACTTTTGACTAAAAAATTGATTTAAAGGTCCCTAAGTTTTGTATCTAAAACATGAAATATCAAAAGGAAAAAAAATGTCAACATGATGTAATTTGAAAATGCCAGTAACTGTGCAAGGAGGAGAACAACATATTTATTGCGCACATGTTTCTTTTCTGCCTCCAAAGCATCCCCACGACTCGCTATTGCGTTCACTGACGGGAGCTCTCGCCCGACGAGAGCACATCCGAAACATAGCGATCTAGGGGGGTCCTGTGGAGACAAGTTGCTTTTTCCATTAGTGACAAATGATCAAAACATTACAGTAACAAGAATTAATAATAACATGTAAAGTAATGAAGCTGAGTGAAGACAGCTGAGCTGGCCCCTGTTTATAATGGCTACTGTAATGTCGCTTTGACACATCACCGTGTAATAGCTCCGTGTACATTGCCCCAAGTGCTCTTACCAGTAGTGGCGCCTAGCGATATTTTAAAGCCTTTGTGGACATTGGCGTTGCCGTTGGTCTTAAAATGGACGAAGACATAACGACTGGAGCTGACAATTTCCCGTGGTTTTGTGCTGCCACACCACTTCGCCAGGCGGGTGGAGTGGCTGTATTTTCCTGAAACAAACACCAACAAACTTGCTTGATGCAACTTGCGGATATATCAAGCGTTTGACATACTGGACAACAAGATTACAATGTCTCAGGTTTTTTGTCAGATTTGGCTCTAAACATGGGGAAATTCTTCGAAATGCTTTGCCTCTTCAACATTAAACCCAACCAGTAGAATTTCACAATATACATATAATATTTTCAATATTTTTTTTATGTTTGTCTTGATATCGGAAAACTTAATGAACATTTCATTTTCTTTGCAGATATAGGATATGGCTTGAAGAAACACAAACACCCAAAAAGCCGTGAAATAAAGTTTCATCAATGTGATCTCCAAGAAGGTATTTCGGGGTTTCTAACTTAATTTTTGTTGTGAAACACAAGAGAATCATTGTCAGTTGTACGCTTATTGTATTTGAGTTGGCATTTAAATTATCAGCAAGTAGTTTTGTAAAAACACAATTTACAAAAAAATGCATTAAAGTGAAACAAAATAAAATGGAATCAAATGAAAGGAACAACAAGAATTATCAATAAGTATACTTAAGATATTGCTTCTGATTCAGAGTTTCATAGCTGAAATCTAATGAGCGCTAGGTGGCAAGCAACTTTTGGAAGTTTCCTTCACTTCAAACTGCCATCGTATCGCTCCCCGACAGACTTGAATACATGAATTTCTGATACAACCTATACACAGAAAATATAGACGTTTTTGTATTTTGATTTGCTCAATGCATATCTGTACGGGTTTTACAAACAAACAACCAGATACATACATACACACACACACACACACACACACACACACACACACACACACACACACACACACACACACACACACACACACACACACACATATATATATATATATATATATATATATATATATATTTATGTGACATACAAATTTATGTATGTGTTACATTTAAAGCAATAAGAAAAATGAGATAACCAGAACGATATCTAATAAACATATACCATCCAGAATCTCTATGTAGTCCCCGGAACAGTCTGTGGAAGCTTCCAGTTGAGAATCAATGACATTTACTTTAATCTTATGGAGTAGACTTGATGTTTGAATTATCCAACATTGATCAAGAAATCTGAAATCATTTATGAGAAATACAATGTTGTACGCTCGGTATACACACCCATGATATATTATCCTGCAAACCAAATCGAATGAGAACGGAATGTGCTTGCTCTGACAAAAATTTTATCTAGAGCTATAATTTGTTCATTACTTGTGCGTTCATATCGGAGTTTTGATGAAGTTTTATGAACTGTGTGTGAGTGAAATCATGGGACTTTATGCAACAACAAATGTTTTTGTACTTTTAGCGCTGGGCAGCGAAAGTACGTAAATAACAGGCGTAGCGTAAGTTTCAAGTCTCTCCCTCAGCCAGTTCTTCATATTTATTCTAGATTAACCTATGGTAGGCGAGTACTAGAAAAATACGTTTCTACGGCAGAGAGCCCAGTAGAATTATGCAAACTATAAATAAAGTTTGATCGAAGTATATGTTAAATAAATTCTTACATATTTTGATATTGAAATATACCCATGTATATAAACAATGGGTTGTGTAAGCCAGACTCAACACAGCATAGAGTCATTGAAACGTAATAAAGAACCTTGACAATGGTAGTTAAAGTGTACCTTGTGTACGTGGAAGGGTAGTTTGGTGATTGGATGTAGCTTGTTGCATACGAATATGTTGTCACAGTAGTGCAAGTCTTGTCTGCAAGAAAGCATAACATAAAGTATATATTAGGCCTTATATACACAGAATCAACAAGTGGAAGTGCTATGGTACTGTGTTATATATTCCTTCTGAAGCTGCTTCCACCTGTCTCTGTCCTTATCTACCTCTTCTGTCCGTTCGTTTGTCTGGCTGGCTGCCTCTCTGTCTTTAACTCTCCATTTATCTTTATTCATATGACACTCTTCACATTCTGTTTATACTGACTTAATATGGTGACCAATGCAATGTAGTACGAACCTATGATACATTAAAAAAGTGGCTTTAGCCAGCAAAACATTCAGAGATTGCAACAGTGATCAAAGTATACGATAACAAATTCACATACTGAAAGAAATGGTCGATGTCAATATGTAATTTTAAGCGAGGGTTTGCACATGGTCTGTCGCGGTGGGCGTTATAGGATTACTGGTGATGCAGTCACTGGGGAAGTCTGCCACTTAGCCAGTTGTACCATGTACTGACAGTGTTTTATTAATGATCCAATTCATTAGCCTCCTGGTGATTCATAAACACAGAACGTCCTTCCTCACTGTGTGTAGTATGTATCAACATACATCGAAGAACAAGCCTCTCACCACCAGAGCTGATCGGACCACCCAGTCACGCATCACCCTTATTAGCATATGATGATGTGCCAATAAGCAGAATTAGAAGAATAAAACATTGCCTTTGATCTACCGCGGTGAGTCTATATGCATTTTCCTGCGACTGCAGTCCCCATGAAAATAGCATAGAGGGCTCTTTAAGCTGATGATGTTTTTTCTCGGTCTGTAAATGTTTGAGCCTGTATTACACAGAATAATCTCTCAGAGTGAGCTATGCAGCAGCGTATGGATTGTCAAAAGAAAAAAAAATACGTACGTCACCCAATTTGTTGCTGCCTTCACAGAATAGACAGTTTTACAAAAACTGGTCAAAACGTGTACAAAAAAAGCATTCCATTGCGATGGGAGAGAAGGCCGTGGTGTCTACTGTGTATTGTATTTATATTAATCATCTAGTTCAATTTATGGCAAAGCTGTTTCAGTTCTCTTTGTCATCCCCAGCCTAGACTTTGTAAGCTTTAGGCTAATATATCAAGCTAGGTATAGACGCTCTGTAAGCTTTACACTAAAATAACACAATACGTGTAGCCTGTCTGTAGACTAAGATGACACATTAAGTGCAGACTCCTGTGAGCTTTTAGTTAGCTTGAATGACACACCAAGGGCATACTATTTGTAAGCTTTAGACTAAGCAGACTCAATGAGAGCAGAATCTCTGTTAGTTTTAGACCAAGATTGCAGAATATCTGTTAGCTTTAGACTAAGATTACAGAATAAGGGCAGGCACTCTGAAAATTTTAGACTAAGATGACACATTAAGTATAGCCTCTGTGAAAGCTTTAGACTAAGTTGCTACATTCGGTGTAGACTTCCTGTAAGCTTCAGGCTCAGATGACACAATAAGTGCACACTCTCTGTAAGCTTTAGCCTAAGATGTCACAACAAGTGCAGACTCTCTGTATACTTTAGACTAAGATAACACATTAAGTGTACACTTTCTTTTAGCTTTAGAGTAACTTGCGAAATTATATGTAGACCCCTGTAACCTTTAGACGACACATTAAGGGTGCACTCACTGTAAGCTTTCGACAAACATGGCGCATTAAGTGTCGACTCTTATGACACGTAACGTGTGGACTCCCTGGAAGCTTTCAAGTAACAGCCTTTAAGTATAGACTTTTTGCAAGCTTTAAACTAAGATGACACATTAAAAGTAGGTCTCTGTAAACTTTAGACTGAGATGACGCCTGAAGTGGGGACTCCGTGATGCCACATTAGGTGCTCACTCCCTGTAAGCTTTCCACTAATATTAAATGTTCAGCATAGGCTCCCTGTACGCTTTAACCTAATATTGCATGCTAAGTGGATACATGGAATCTCTCCCTCACACGGCGATAAGGATTATAATAACGACACTCACTTGAAACAGCTCTCAATCCAATCTTCAAAACAGCACCGCGTATACTGGTCTTCATGTGTATAAACATATAGGCCCCGCTGCTTGTGATGTCAGGGAGCAACTCAGACCCACACCACTTTTGTAAAGAATATGCATCAGAGTAGTTTCCTAAAACAGGACATGCACATATTTACGAATTTATTTATGATCAAGTACTTTTCGTCCAATTCCTGTATTGGCTGCCATCAGGAGCCAAGCGGGCGCATGTCCCAGAGAATCTTGCTTACCGACGTCACACAACAGTCCTTGCATCTTTTTTATCCTAGGATTGATCACACGATACGAAAGCAAAATGGAAGTCACATTGGCAAAGAAAGCAGGCAACCAAATAATTTTGTTCCATTTATGTCTTTGAAATGACCCCAAGGCTACAAGTGATTCGCATATCTACGCTACTACAACACAATATCTGGGTTAGTTGTAAATTCACCTAAAGGTGGTGCTGCTAATCCTGTTCATGGTTACCCGCCCACATCTTGTGGTCACTTTCCATGACCCTCACTTTGTCTCTATAGATTAACGTATGGAATTAGCAGATATAAATTTAACCTCTCTATATGTTGCCAAATAAGCATTAAACTTTCATTTTATCATACCCAGGTGTATCTGAAAGATAATATTTACTTCAGGTAGATTAGAAGATGATTATTCTAAAATCGTCCTCATATGGAGGGTGAAACTTTCGGGTTCACTGTAATGTAATGGGCTTTGCTAACCCACCTGAACCCAAATGGCATGGGTTGCTAGGTGTCACACACATCCATCATGGGAACAAAAGGCTGTGTGTCAAGAAATTAAACCAACCCAGATCACCCATATTCACGTTGCCCAATTGATTTCGGATTGTTTGCAAGATACAAAAGCAAATTTAAATCAACTCTTGGGATAAAGCTGGCGAGAAAACGATTTTGTCGCACACATATCGTCATAACAACCGCTAGATTACCAGTTTTGGTCCAACTGCGCCATTACCATCCAACTCATCTTACCAAATTAATTTGGATTAAGATTCAAAATGAAAGCCAACTTATAGGAAACAATATATTTCAGAAGCAACAGTTGCACATTGAAAGGCTTTAAACCCTTTTTATATTTGAGACATAAATAAAACAAATGAATTTTTGATACAGTTCCCGTCTTAAATAAATTTTATCTCTTCTCTTTCAGAAAAAAGTTATTATGGTTCATTAATTATAAACCAAAATGAAATATTGAATTCGTTGACTGATTTCTGGAGACAAGATTCGGTTCTAGGCATGTTATGCTTCTCATGTGTATATATGTGTACTTATTTTGACTCGAAGTCGGAGATACATTTTGCGTTTTATATTCGGGTTTAGTGAAGGCTGTGGACAAGTAACCTATTGTGGCGTGTTGCGCTTTTGTTTTCTGTAACGGTTATTCGCCCTCTGACATACATGCGCTCAACCACCAATCCTTCATGAAGATTATGCACTCTCAATTCACTGACATTCAAGACTAATGTTTTATGTTCACTGGATTCCTGCCATGACGCTAGAATAATGATTTCCCTCAGAAGAACACCGTGAAAACAGAGAAACTTTGTTTATTTCGGCGGTAAATCTGGCTGAACTGGAAGCCATATCTGATGTCCAGATTGAGGGACTTGCCTCGTTGGTGGGAAGAATAGTGGTACCGTCTTGAAATAGCTATCATCACCAAGCCTGCATTTTTCCTGAGGCAATTTTCATACGTTTGTATGTAATGACAAAAACTATAAAATGCAAATATACAGCTAAAAAGAAAGGACTGTAGCTTTCATGTGCTAGCGGTTTCAAAAGACAAATTGATAAACTGCAATATGTACAAACAGATCATGATTGTTTCTCACTAATTCAGATGCTGGTGTAACAATGAAAAGGACGTCTATTTAAGACAGATACGCCCTAGTAGCACTGCGACATCGTCATATGTCCCTTAAGTGTTTGTTGAAATAACGTACAGTGTATTAAAGTAAAAAAAGAACATCGGAAATCTCAAATTCATAGTTTTCTTTGACATCGGCCTATAAATTGATACTTAAAATATCATGTGCCTAAAATATTCCATTCTGTAAATCATACATTTTACAATGTCTCTAAATGGGGTATTGTTGTGTTGTTGTAATGTCTCTACGGTAGGGTTATGTCGTTTCACTAGACTGCATTATGGGTTCTAGGTTATGACACTAAAAATAAACTGCCTGATAGGGCTTGCTTTTGGTATAGGAAGTCATATTTTGTACACATTTTGTTTTTGGTATAGGAAGTCAGACTCCATTTTATGATCATACATTCTTGAACATGCAAAATGGGTATGTGGACAATTTCTTGGTCATTGAACTTTACACAACAAACTAGTTCATCGAATATTTCACTGTTTTAATGTTAAAAGAGTTCTGTTAAAATTTGTGCTAAAACAGAAAAATAAGTTACCATCTCGAATCTCGACGTATTCGGCATTACAGTTGGAACTTAACCTCGTTTTGGATGATATAACATCCGCCGTCACTTTGTTGTACATGCTATCTGCTTTGATGACCCAGCACACGTTTACAGGACTGTAATGGAATAAAAGACTGTATCATGGAATAAAAGACTGTATTATGGAATGAAAGACTTTGTAATGGAATTAAAAAGAAAGTGTTCTGAAATGAAAAAACTCTCCCAGGGAATGAACAGCTGTGTAATGGAATAAAAGACTGCGTCATAGAAGGAAAGACCGTGATGGAATAGACGACTGTGTCACGGAATGACGGTGTAATGAAATAAACACTGTGTTATGGAATAGAAGACTGTGTCACGGAAAAAAGACCTTAATGGAATAAAGGTCTGTGTCATAGAATGAAAGACTATGTTGCAGAAAAATAGACTTTGGAATAGAATGAAAGAATGCAATTGAATAAAGAGCTGGGTAATGAAATAAAAACAAGGTTGTGCCAAAATGGTCTGCATACTGGAAAAAGGACTGGGTAACGAATTGAGAACTCGGCATTGGAATAGAGGGCTGGGTGATCAAATAATGGGCTGCGTAATAGAATAGAGGACTGTAATCAAATAAAGGGTGCAGATTGGTAATCTTTCTTAAGAGTAAAGTTTACATCAGGACCTGAATTTTGAGTAAGTTGCAATTAAGAAATGAAGAAAATGCCTTTCAGTTATCAGGTTTCCTAAAAAGGAAAACAGCAAATACGTTTATTATACAAACAATGATCCAAATTGGTTCGTTGAATATACTTAAATAAACCGAAAACACTACAAAGGACCCTGGTTTTTGGTATGAAATTATATCAGTTCGGTGCGATGCAACTTTTGGAATATTTTTATGGTCAAAAAACTTTAAATTTCCTGTCACTTTTACGCATGATTATACGAAAATTATTTTTTTCAGATACTTTGTTTTATAACATCATTTCAAAGAATCCAAAGTAAAACTCAAAACCGGCATCCTCCTGTTTTACAGATCTGTAGAAGACACTTTTTTATGCCACGACTTGTGCTATTAGGGTGAAATTCAGAAGAATAAAAATTATATTTTACCTTTTTGAATAAGATGGGAAGTTTGGTGTCTGGATATATTTTGTATTTCCGGTTACAACACCATTTATCTTTGTACAAGTGGTCGAACCTGGTAAAATTAAAAAAAGACATCAATATTTTTACAAGACAATGAGATGAAAATGACAGAGTAAATGATTTTATGTTGTATTGTGTTAGTAGGGCGACAATATTCAGTATGCTATGTGATGCTGTGTCAGTGCATGTAGGCTTATATTATTCGATATACCATGCTAACGTTACGTTGCTGCGCGTACATTACTCAATAAGCGATACTATGCTGATCAGCCTATGAATTTCAGTTGTGTCAAGTTGTGTTGGTGGGCTTACATTATTCACTATGCCATGCTATATTTGGTTGATGCCCCTACATTATTCATTATCTTGTAGAATCATGAAGCATTAGTCTTGAATACAATACCGTATAGAACATCCTCAAAGCAAATTACACTGAGGTCTTTTCTTTCAATCTAAAGCAAACTTTATAAAGTCGGTTGCCGTAAGGACTGTGGCTCAAGAAAACATATCAATATATGTATTATGTAGATAAGATTAATAGAGTAAAATATGAGGGATTATGTTCATCTGCCCTGGCCAATTTCAGCCTTGCGAAGCTTAATGAAGACCAGGAAACTACAAACACAGGTTATTACAATTCATATTTTTGCTTTCTTGTTCTTTAACGGGACTCTGTTCATCATTTGGTATCGTTAAACACGAAAAACAGCTCTGCTCAGTCAACGATTTACATAGAGACTGAGTTAAGCAACCTTCCCTTCAGCTGTGAACAAACTGAAATGCAGGCAAAACTTTGGAAGAAGCTGAAAATTACAAGACGCATCAGAAGTCGTGAAGCAAATAGTCATGTGGAAATCGTGGGGGCGACCTGTTGAACGAAGCCCGGGCCAGGAGTACACAGAATTCCCCAGGGCACCCTGTTCAACACAGTCAGGTCCAGGGGTACACAGAAAAGTTCCCCAGGGCGACCTGTTGAACATAGTCAAGTTCATGAGTGCACAGATGAGTTCCCCAGGTCGACATCTTAAACCATGTCAGGTTCAGGAGCACACAGAAGAGTTACCCAGGGCGACCTGATGGACAATGTCAGGGCCAGGAGTAACACAGGAGGATTCCCGTGTAAATAAAGATATAAATGTGCACACACGGAAAGAATAGACTAATGAAAGCAATAGGAACAAAATTACAGTGCCATATATAAAACAAATAAAAGCCACGTGGCACCAATAAATGTACTTATGCAATTTAAAAGCAATTCGCCACAGGCTCTAAGGATTAAAGAACTTTCAACAAAAATGATCTACAAACATGAAAAGTATTGCAAAATATAGAACCATGGCACGTTGAAGCACTTAGTAGAGACTCACCAAAGGTACACCCCACTACCCTTGAGAAAGAACACGGCCGCCTTTGAGGATTGAAAATGTAAATTATTGGTGGACAACTAATGAAATGGACTAAACAGATGACCAACTATTCGGCTTGCTATGATTATTTTGTTTCGAATAACACAAAGGGTAATACACATAATTGTTGTGAGGTCTTTTATTTTAAACCAAATACATTCCATAATTCAACAATGATGACTTACCAACAGGTGGGAATGGTTCAGATAACTTGTAAAATAAAACTTTGCAGTTTGTGTGTCATTTAACCCCTGACCATTAAATCCCTAAACACTCCAGACCACATACACTGAATTCGACAGTTTTGTATAGCCAATCAAACATACCTTGTGTCAGGTGTTACTATGTCATCAGTGCGCAACTGCGGGATTCTTATATGGCTCTAAGTCTAAAAGGACTTATTCTAGAAATAGTTTATCTGTGATATTGAGGCTAGTTGTGCATCAACGATCTGAATTACAACTATATCATTAGGTCGCAATTCTTAATGGATATGTTTCTCACAATAATATTTTTCTCACTATATTTCAAAATGATAGCTTACTAACCCGAGTTCATATATTTAGTTTTGCTGTATTTCGGAATTCATAATGGTTTTCCGAGAATTGTATTTTTTTCTAATAATAGGCCATGAGGCAATAATATCATTTTTGCTTCATTTATTTTACGTTATAACTACATCATTATGGTGCAATTAATAAGAAGTTCTTTAAAATAATGATTTTTCCTCTGGTAACTTTGCAATTTTACCACAGGAGTTGGCTGTACAGACAATGGTCAGAATTTCTTCATTCCGCTATTATACTTGGCCCCAGAATTATTATAAAAGTGAAACATACCCATCGTTAGTCCTAATTCCACGAGAAATATCGAAAGGAACGTCATTTCAGCGCATGCCATTGTTGTAGTGTTGGTGAAACTTCTGTAAAAGAGCGACAGGCATAAAAGTCACAGAGTAGCCTGTGTTATTTTGTGTCATATCAGGACAAGGGCTGCTAGGATTCGCTGCTATATGTTTTCAGAAAACCTTAATAGCATCTGCGTCAGTTTCATTGACTGATTATGTTTAGCGTTTGTGTGTGTTGGTTGGGGAAGGGGGTTGAGCTCCTGAATTGCTCTCGCCGAAAAGAGAAACCCTCCAGACAAAAACCTATAATTAGCGAGTTGGGAAGAGCTCCTATCTGTACTATTAATGAAATAATGTTATAGAAAAGGACCTTGCTAATATTGATAATAAAATAGGTTTAAACTTTTACCGATTTCTGCACACTTACACGTCGTTATTTGTTACAATTCACCTAGGTGGCCCTTTCCATGAACCGTGCGCGGTATGAACCCTTCAAGTTAAAAAAACAAAAAAACATATTTTCAGACCTGATAAAATTCAAATATGTGCATATAAACTTGACAAAGGTACAGTGCACATGACTGCTTTGACTTAATTTGCAGAAAAAGAGTTCATATTGATAAAATAGTAAGTGTACCATAAATGCATCAGCTGGTATCCCAACATTCATTCTTCACTGATATAATTATTGCAAAAACTGAGTTAGCTCTGATCAATTTTATGAAAATGAAAGTAAATGTAATGTATCACGCTGACTCGGAACCATGCTTTTAAGGGTGTCATTTTCGCAAATAGGATTAACTCATTTGAAACTTTTTGTTCCGGAAAAGTTGTGACAACATGCACCAACACACATCCCTACTCTGGCTTTTTCAACGTGTGGCATTTTTTTTTGCATGGGTAAACACCTGGACACCCGTAACATTCCGAACAGTTATGTCTGCAACACCTGATGTTGAACCAAATTTGTTGTCTGTTAAATATATTACGAAACTCTGGGACCAGCAAGTTTATCTCGGTACTGCATAGCTATGGTGTGCGTTAAGTTATAATCATACCACAGGTAGCCTCCACGATAACGGTATTTTAAATTCTTAGTGGAGTTTATTCTGACTTTCTAGTTAAGATCTGTAAAATCACCATCGCACGTGCAATTATATAAATCAATGTCTTTCTTTTTTGCGATGTAACGATGTTTCGTGTTGTCTCATTATTCTGTTTGTAACATGTCGAATAAAACGATTTTTAGTCTGAGTCTAAGTCTAACAATTAAATAGTTGACTGTTAAATAAGAACATATTTTTACTCACCTTTGCTAAAAATTCTTATGTTAATAATAAAATCCATAGATATATGGGTATAATTTAGTTTGCATGCATTTTTCAATTTGATGTCACGCGAATTGCCTTTCCGTTCTGGTTATAATGAAAGATATGTGGGTCACTGATTTTCTAACTGTGGCCTATGTACAATATCAATAGGCCAACTCGATAATGAGATATAGCTGTTGACAGGTATATCTAAACATTGGTCATTAGACTGGATATGTTGTAGTATCAAATATCACTAAAATCACTCACACATAACATGGTCATAGAAAAGCGTAATCTTCCAACTTTTTCAAACAAGACGAAGTCCAAGTCAGCAGCTCTGCAGTGGTTGAGTCCTAATTAAGTGCCCAACTTGCCCTCGAACAAATGCGCACAAAGTTAAGGTCCTGCTCATTGGTATCCTGTAATATTCATGTAGCGCGAATTGTTCACAACCTGCTGGGCGAACGCTGGGGACATGACATCTGCACTTCCAACATCAATCCTTAAGTTATGAAAATAAAAATAATACTTAAGATGAAAACTGCTGATCAGGTCATGTAACAAAACTGGAAAGTGTACAAAAGGCATATGTTTGCGTCACCTTGAACGGCGGAAAAATTACATGGCACTGTTACCCATACTCTATCAACATAAGATGTTCACTAGCTTATGCTTGGTACTAAAATCCGATATGACCTCGTGGCGGCTTCCATGGTGGGGAAGCCTTCTGAGGGATCCTATCAACCTAAAACTATAATTATGACGAAACTGTCTCTGATTTTTACGGTCCTGGTGTACCTGCAATATCAGCCACATAGGTAGAGGCAATCTCCTACGCTTCTTTCTTTACTAGGGTGACTTGACGGTCCTGATGCATTTGCAATATTGATCATACCGGTAGAGGCACTCTGTCACCTTTCTTTGTTTACCACGGTGAGTTGCAAACATATTCCTGATTTGCAACATTGATCGGACTTTAACTGTGCACTACCGAGTGGTCTGAAGTGCATTCCATTATGACTCGGGTAAAAATAAAAACAAAAACAAAAATTTGACGAAAAAGAAAGCAGAGAGTGGAAGCGACCCATAAGGACAAATGACACATGCACCTGGACGGTCGCATCTTTGTGAAAGACAACACCGGAAGTAAGGTCCTTATTTCCTGCCGACGCGACTTGTCGAGGTACGACAGGCAAGATGTCGAGAGCCTTTCCTACGTTGACGGCTATCCATCAGTTTCCAGTCCTCTGGCACGATCTCAATCTCGTGATCAATCATCGATACAATAATGACTCCAAAGCCCGCGGTCCATAGGCTTTTACACCGTGTATCTAATTAAACCTGGTTAGTTACATTTCTTTTCATTTGACTCTAGATGTTCATGCAAACCAATACTGCATATGACACCCGCATCACAAGGAGTTACTCATGCTTTAGACATCGTTTTTAGCAGGACTTTAAAAGTTGTTTTTACTTGAAATCTGCAGCCGACTCACAACTTCGTGAGTATTTTTGCTTCCGTTACCTCCGCATACACCAACTTGTCTCTACTTTCTGTTTATGTCCGTTTCTTACCGTATGTGTGCGGGCTCTTCGATATATTTGCTCTTCCTTTGTTTGCTCTCGTTATATAGGGCTCTTGTAACTCTACGCACCTCTATGATCTGGAAAACCATAATATTATTTTTTACTTACTGTCAATCTATTCTTTCTTTCACATGCATATATAGATATTAATCCTATCGTTAAGTGCACTTTTACGGAAGCCCAATGAGACCACCAAAATTATTGTCAAAAAACTCGTAATTACGAGTTTTTTCCCCGTAGTAAGAGTTTTTAAAACTCAAAATTACGATTTTTTCCTCGTAATTACGAGGTTGTCTCGACATTACAAGTTTTGTTTCTCGTAATAACGAATTTTCTGACTGTCAAAAGTCAATTTGCCATTAACCAGGGCAAAATTTATCAATGTTAGGAAGGATCAATGAATATGTGGCAATTGTTTATCAGA
The DNA here is from genome assembly GCA_964020975.1 of Hermodice carunculata. Classification (NCBI taxonomy): domain Eukaryota; kingdom Metazoa; phylum Annelida; class Polychaeta; order Eunicida; family Amphinomidae; genus Hermodice; species Hermodice carunculata. The sequence goes on from OZ026619.1 coordinate 98,125,391, forward strand.
CGCGTCCTTCAATGCATTGACTCCAACTTCATTGGTGACATTCTCTAGTGCATCTAGGGTACTGTTTATGACAGGTTCCCCGTACAAAAATTATAGACCTGACATTTTGTTGCCAGACTGAGTACCATTCACTTGGGGACATGCATTGAAAATGTTTGTTGAACTTTAGAATCGTTTGAGCAAGAATTTGTGTAATACTAAAAGGAAAGTACTTAATACCTATGAAAGCTGATAGTTTTTCAAATACTATCACACGTGTTCTTCATGCTTTCGGATGTCATAACGTTAACTGATACAAGTAATGTCACATTATCATAAATCTTTGTTATTTGAATCATAAATCATGCTAATTAGCTACAAGAAGAAAGTTAGGTTGATGAGGCTTACATGAGGGTAAGTAATAACACATTCTAGAGCTTATTTGGACAGTTTGCCACAATTTTGACATTTATATCCACAGGCAAGATGGTTACTGGTACGATAACTAATTTAGATATATACTTCGCACATTTTGATCAGCTTGACCTGCAAACTTGCTTTTTTTATATATACTAGTGCACAAATATGAAGCATGTTGACCTTACATGTAATGTAAAATTCATATTATTAAAAAAAGAAACAAAACAAAAACAAAACAAAACAGTACAAAACCCCCCAAAAAAACCCAAAAACCAAAAAAAAAAAAAAAAAAAAAAAAAAAAAAAACACAACCCCCCAACACCCGCCCCCCAAAAAAAGGAAAAAAAACCCCCGAACGTTGTAACATATCTGAATAAATTTATTTGTTAAATGTTCATATTTTGAACATTTTGCAGAAATGACTTCATGATTTATGGACCGAACCATGTCTTATATGTCTTAATGTTGTAAATAATGGTAAAAAAGAGCAAAGTCTCATCAGTTCAGTGGGCACGCTAATCATCAATTCTGATCCAATATGCACTTGTGACCCTGTTGGAACCCTGTTTACCTCTTTGTCTTACATTTGGCAAGTTGACTTTTGATAGCTGGAAAAGTCCTAAACATGATCAAAAAATGGGAATTACAAGAACCAATTCGCAATTTCGAGTTTTAATGACTCTTTATACAGAGAGGAAACTATAAATTATGAGAAAAACGCGTAATGTTAAGTAATAGAAACTTATTACGAAAAAACTTATTATTAAGAGAAAAAAGTCATTGTTCCTTGAAAAAAACGCGTAATTTTGAGTTTTGAGAACTCGTTATTACGAAAAACCTCGTAACTACGAAAACAAAGCTAAAAATTACGACAAAACTCATAATCAAGACAAAAAACTCGTTTTGCGAGCCTATACGCGTAATTTAGAGTTTCAAAATCTTTTTATTACGAGATAAAAAATCTCGTAATTATAAGAAAAAAATTGTAAGTTCAACATTTAAAAAATCGTCATTACGATAAAAAAAATGGTTATTACGAGAAAAAAAATATTCTTTAAAACTTGTAATTACGAGTTTTGAAGAATAATTCTAGTGGTTTCAATAGGTTTCCGTATATTTTATTGCAATACTTGTATGATACCATGTTACCGCACTCGTTCGCTATGCTCACTCATGCAGTACTTTATCGTACTCGTTGGTAAAATCAATAAACAAAGCAAACCATATGATAATCTACACTTAATTTGTCATTTTGTTTGTGTACCAACACAAACATATTGTTTTTCCAGGAATTCTTTCTTTTTCTTTTTTCTTTCTTTCTTTCTCTCTCTCTCTCTCTCTCTCTCTCTCTCTCTCTCTCTCTCTCTCTTCTTTCTTTCTCGCTTGCTTGATTGCTTTACAGGCAGATTTGTCCGACGTTTCATTTTAACAGTTTATACATAGAAACTCCAAACTTGGCATGATAATACTTCCATACACGAAGTCTTGAGTTTTTGTAAAGAGGTTCAATGTTTTTTTGTACTTATGCAAATTAGGGCCATTTGACAATTTAGATTTTGAATATCTCCAAAACTATCATAGGTACAGGTAACCAATCCAACTTCAATTAATGTTTGTAATAGTACACATTTTTGTACATGTGACTTCTAAAGGTCAAAGGTCAAGGTCATCAAGACCTTTGACATTTTCATCTAGCCATAACTTGGTCAATTATTTATCCAATTTTGATCATGTTGGGCTCAAATTGTAGCTTTTGTAACACTGCCCATTTTTGTAATTTACATGTTGCCTCTAAAGGTCAAAGGTCAACATCAATTGTACTTTTTAAATTTTCATCTAGCCAGAAATTGGTCGATTTTTTTATCCAATTTTGATCATGTAGGGCTCAAGTTGCACCTATTGTAACACTTCACATTTTTGTAATTTGCATGTGACCCCTAAAGGTCAAAGATATAGGTCATTTTGACCTTTGAAGTTTTCATCTAGCCAAAACTCGGGCCAATTTGTATCCAAGTTTGATCATGCAGGGCTCAAACAGCATTTATCACCCAACATGATTTGCGATTGTAACACTGTACATTTTTGTATTTCAAATGTGAAATCTGAAAGTCAAAGGTCAATGTCATTTGAACCTTTGAAATTTTCATCCAGTCATAACTTGAGCTTAGCCAATTTCCATCCATTTTTAATCATGTTGGACTCAATTGGTAGGTATTGCAACTCTGCATATTTTTATTATAATATGCAACCTCTGGAGGTCAAAGCTTCAGCTAGCCATAACTTGGTCAATTTTCATCGGATTTGGTTCATACTGGGCTTAATTGTGGGTATTGTAGCACTCCACATTTTTGCAACTAACATGTGACCTCTAAAGGTCAAAGGCTAAGGTCATTTGGCCTTTGAAATTTTCATCCAGCCATAAGCTTAATGGAATTCGGAGTACCAAAGGACACAGATTTGCTTTGAAGAAAAATTTTCTTTTCTAGTTGTTTACTAAATATTCAACTACTGCTGTGTTACCATGTCAGATATTTACGTTTGTCGCAAATCTAAAGCTTCATGTTGGGTGATAAATGCTGTTTAAAAGCTATTACAGTGTGCTGCTATTTCAAATCAATCCGACGTTTTTGTATTCTAAAGTATACTTTTCAACTGGATATGTTTCACGTTGTTTAAATGTTGTTTCTTGGCTGCTATTTCAGACACTTCTGCGTTTGGTAAGAACATCTCACCCCCATTCATTTCGGTTTCTTTTAATTTCATTTCATCTTATTTTATCCGTTTATTTTTGTTTGCACCCCAATTCATGGGCGTTCACCAATACAATTCGAGACACCAAATATTTATCATTTGTGTACGGGACAGTAAGTTGTATATATACTTCTCGTTTAAAAGAGCATCTATTGAACGTTCTCACTTTACTTTTGGTGATGTCTGGTGACATTGATACTAATCCCGGGACACCGCCGATTTCAACAGATATTTCCTGGTGTTAGAAGCTTGATGAGGAAAAAATGAAATGCTTCCGCTCTAACTCATCTCTGGACTTCCAAATCATTTCCATATCAGAAAGCTTTTTATCTTAAAAACTCTGTTGAAGAGGATCTCAGTCTGCCTGGCTTTCATGAAATTGTTCTTCGAGATCGTTTTGTTGGTGGTGGAGGTGCCCTCTTAGTTTCTCGGTCATTTGTAGTAAAACTGCGTGTGATTCTTGAAAGTTTCTGATCTGGAAATGTTATTGAAAGAAGTGAGATGACACGACAAGAAATTACTTTTTGGCGTGATTTACAGACCTCCTAGTTTCCCAGTTTCGTTTTAGGATACGTTTCAAGACAGCTTCGATCCGGCCAAAGCTACAAACATTAAGAATGTGATTATATCCGGGGATTTAAAAAACGATATCCGGACATCGCCAGTAAACAAACAACAAGATTTTGCTGTGTGAAACATGGTGCTTCTTCTCTTCCATGAATCAAGCCATTCTACTGTACAGTTTGCAACATGTTTTGACCAAATCACAATTTTTAGAAGAAGCTTGGTCTTTCCAGAAGTCGTCGTGGACCGGTCATAGGATATCTGCACTATATGAAACTGATGTATACTCTATATATTGCTCTAAAGGGTTTTGTGTGTATATATACTGTACATATTTCATTCATAATTGCATCTGTTTTATCTTGGACGCATCACGGGTATACCCTGGACTACTGACATGAATAAATCTTTATTGGCTGTACCTATTCACAATCGATAGGCATTATGCTTGATCAGACAGAATGACACAGGAGGAAGTTGTGGAGACTACTAAGGTTAAATGTGTCCATTGCCACCTGGACCTGATGGTGTCAGCGCAAACGTTGCAAGAGAAGGCGCTTGTGATATATATAACCGCTTGCAAAGCTGTATAACATGTATCTCCATAGTGATACGTTTCCCTCTACACGGAAACAAGCAAGCGTCATCCCAGTTCATACGATAGGGACCGAAAATCTGTGTGACAAGTATAGGTTTGTTCTTTACTCAGTTGCGTTGATAAATCCTTTTAAAAAGTAATATTTAAATATGTTTTCAATTTCATTCAGAAGAAACTTTCTAATTTCTGTTTGTCAATCCGGCTTAATGCCTGGTGACTCTATTGTCAATATATAACTGGTTTTATACCATGGATTGTGTTTTGTTCAAGACCAACAGAAAGAACAGCGGCTTGTTTTTCTGGACGTTGGTCAAGCGTTTGATCAAGTTTAGCATGCTGGTTTACTGTGCAAACTTGAAATAAGAAGACTGTGACATGCCCGTGCTCAGCTGACCTTACATACAAAGCCTAAAGTAGTCCTGTAAATTTGAGAGGTTTCGGAGAACATTTTTTAAAAGATTTTACTGAAAAATTGACATAAAATTCGTAAAAATGTCTTTAAATCAGTGGAGCGTAAACCATCCAGGAATAACACTGTTTCTACCAAACAAATGGAATTTTCCAAATATGTTAAGCATCTTGTACGTTTTAAAAATTAGTGAATGAGTTTAGTAAAGGTTGTTGTTTTCTCAAGCTGTTAATTTTATCATAGGTGATCATTTAGCCTTCCTTACTGCATGACTATGCTCTCCTTTCTGTCCATTACCTTGTTACAGAATAGGTTGCAGCATAGGGTCCCATTTAATATGAATACCACTTATTGGCTGAGAGGTTTCGAGGAAGTTTACTTTTCAAAGATTTTTCCAAAATAAAAAAAAAAATCACAAAAAATAACTGGAGCTTGGCCACCCTAGGTATATCACTAAGGTTAATGCGAATCTGGCTGTCTTGTGCACGAGGACGGTCGACGGACGAAAGGCCATTACAAAAGTTTAGCTGACTGACATTTCAGCTGCGCTAAAATTACAATGTCTGGAAATTTGCTAAGGCGGTTTTTAAGCTACCTTAAAGGCTAACAGCGACGTGTTATAATCTAAGGCCAGTCATTTTGTTGGGGAGTAGCTCAAGCCAGGGTCCCTCGAGGGTCTGTCCTCGGTACGTTTCTGTTTTTGGTCTATATGAACATATTTTGTTACCATGGAACAGCTGGGTCTCGAACCAGTAACTTTCGGCATAAATCATCTTGCCGAAAATGGGAAACGCACATACCAACTGTACCAAATTCCGAACCATAAAAAGGATGGTTCAATGGAGGCAGGTAAGAGTGAATGCCAGAATCGACACGGCCCTGTTTATCGTATTTATTTCCGTACAAATGAAGTACAGTGTTCGGACTTGTCCCAGATCGGGAACTGTATGTATGTAAGTGAACTAGCATCAAAGTAGCACCGAAAATGTATATGTTTTTGTGAATATTAATTATATCGTGTACTTTGTCCAATGTAATGTCAAATGGTTGCAGATGATGCAGCTCGTTGCGTAACTGTATGCTGACAATCCTGCGATTGCATCTTAAATCTTAAATTCTGATTTTTCTTCTTTCAAGGACTGTGAGAAATGACTGGCTCGTTACTTTTAGTACCCTCAAGATGGGTTGTATGCTACTTTCTTGTTACACCTCTCCATCAGGACATCCACCCACTTATATTTCAGGACACAAATTGAGAGAGTTGGATAGTTATGGACACCTTGGAGTTACTATTCCTTCAGCTTTGAGGTGAACTGATGGTATCAGGGATATTCATGTAATTGTTAATACAAGAAAGTTACTCAATATCCTGAGAGGTTTACAATATCGCCGTAACCGTCGAACTCCAGTGCTTATATGCGTCTCTTTAATCAGACCAATTTCAAAATATGGTAGTCCGGTCCAGGATGGCCAGCCGAATACATATTCAGAGTTGTATAATTTTGAAAATTGACATGCGTTCATCCTTCATACCGATCTACGCCTGATCAGCAGTCATCTGAACTCTTACCCAGCTGCAAGTGGGGTTCAACACATGAACCTTATCGTTTGTCAGCTGTATGTTGTTGCACCCTCCAACCTCCATACGATTGTGTCGAAAAATGCTCCCTTTTCTTTGAATATTGCACTTTTTAGCTCACCTGAATGTTAATTTTCCCATGACTCAGCTTTTTAACAGTACAAGATTATTCTTTCCAATCGATTTACACAAACAGGTATTGGTTGATATGATGCATTCTGTTGAGTTCATTTTAGGAAATCCTTGCAGGCAACATGTACATGTACGTCGATATGGGCATGCGATTGGTTGATCTCTAGGATGCTTCTCCCAATGTACATGGGTCACGCTATCAATCGGCAAGGGCCAGAACAAAAGGTTCAATAACTGCGAAAAAGAGGGCACTGCAGTCTGTGGAGGCGAGGGTTGTGTATTCCCATTACTTTACATTGTAATTTGCAACTTAATATCTTGAAAACTACTGCACATAGAAACACCAAATATCAGACAGTAAATCTAGATGCACAACTAAATACCTCACAAAAATCATGTAACCACAGCTGCATAAGTGACTAGTTTAATTTAAGGTTGCTTTAACATACAAACTTATGGGAATACACAGCTCTAGCCCTCCAAATGTTTATGTATTCAGTTGTGTGTTGGGGTGAACATTAGAGCCAATTCTGACCTTTCCCATTTAAGAAGCAGACGATGCATTGGGCGTGCTAATCCTAGTCGGCACTGTGGATATGAATAGTCACTAGATACTTTCACACATTGAGAAATAAGTACCCAAGGCAATTAAGATTTTCGCTAGGATTGTCGCTTAACATGAGGAATACCTTTATATGCGAATTTCTCATCCAACTCGAAGCCACATGCATCAACTTGGTGTGAATCACGAGAGAGATACCGACCATTTTACCGTCTCCATCCCCCCCGGCCTCGGCCATAGCTTTGTGACTTGGGCCGGTGCATTTGATGACCACCGAGACTGCGCGACTGTGGCTCTTCCAATCGAGCTAAGGCTTTTTGAAGTAACAACACATGTGAAAAATTTGTGCGCTACTGAATGTGTTCGTGTGCTCGCCTATCTCTCTCTCTCTCTCTGTCTCTCTCTCTCTCTCTCTCTCTCTCTCTCTCTCTCTCTCTCTCTCTCTCTGTAACAGTTGTTTTTAAATCTTCTTATCTTAGTTCTCAAGTATATCCTTGTATACACACGGCATCTTGATGTTTATACTCGTTTTACGATATGTAGGTACATAAACGACCCACAATGATACAAAAATTTAAAGTTACAACAAAGACATCATATTATTTGTTTAAGCGCTTTATTTAGATAGAGAATTTACACGTATATGCATATTTGAATCAGAATCATAAAGAAAGATACAAGTTACTATTTTACCATGTGAATCTGTCGAAGTACCGGTCTGAGCTGGCTTCCACCGTCAAAGGGGCATCGCCAGGAAATAAATTATCATCACCATCTAAAACGTCAACTATGTTAACACAATATATTTATATTAATTCCCACCATAATCATTTTTCTGTCTTTTGGCAACGGCCATAAGCATCGGCCACAGTGCCGTCTATGGGGCTTATATTTCCAGTAATAAGCAGTACTTCATTATTTAAAACACGATAATGATTGCATGTTCCTTAGAAAATAGAAAATATGACTATCACGTTTCTGTTAATAAATCACTTTTCTGTTAATGAATCCTAGCCGTTTTATTTGCAAGAGTAACACCTTTTGTTGTGTTGGTTATGGGCATATGCGCACGCATACGGTGTTTTCATTGTTGAGCTTTTCGGACTTGTGCAGCCCCAAGCCAGCGAAAACATGTCATGTTCGACGAAATGTTTGAATTTTCTTCTGCTTCCAAAGCGTCATTATGCAGATAAAATACATGTTCGTAAATGAACTTTAATAATATGACTTGATACAATAGTAAATTTGTCCTCTGATCCATAGATTTTCCTTCCAATATTATCCCCATATTCTTCTGGTTAATGTTTCGCCAATGCTTTATCCGCTGTACGGACACCGCAGCAGCTGTTAGATAGACACTTGGCGCACAGCTATGCTGCAGCTTTTATCAAGTTTTACCAGCAAATCTTCAGATTGCGCGCTCATAGCAATGACGGTGAGAAGCCCTTTAAGTATTTTGAGCACAAGAGAAAGATGATGGCAGAAACTTTAAATACGTTACGAATTACAAACATAGCACGCTAATACCACATTTCAATCTTTGCACTTCACAAAATTGTGCGTTGAATATAGAAATAACAGTCACGGTTTGCGAATACACATATTAATATTGGCATAGTTTCCATTATTTTACAGTTATGCATACACACATATTTAACTCCTGAGCATTCAAGTTCGAAGCACCTCATATAAAATATCTCTCGTTTGAAACGCAGCTTTTGCGTTTAACTTTTGCAGACAGGATGACAAGGCACACACTGCTTCTGGCTACAAATGTAGCCTAAAAGGTTGCCAATGTTCCAGCTGCGTTAATAATGAAACAACCAAGAAAATACGACCAAGAACTAATTCATTTGCATTTGCGATTTCCATTAAAATAAATGCTTTAAAGCATTGGATCACTTGAGTGGCATCTTATCAAGACATTACCGAACCTTCATAGCTAATTTGATATCGTGGCATTGCCCAAGAAATTTGGAAAAAGTAGGGATATAACCATATAAATGTAAACGGTCAAAACTTTTTGTTTTGCCTATCACCTCAACTTTTATATCCAAACTATAAGCCACTCGCATTTTGTCCATGCGGCACACAGCTTGTCTCTTCACTTTTTGAACGCAAGGATGACTTCTGAGTAGGGACTTTTTTCCATTGTTCTGGATACAAAGACCTGGAACCCGAACATGATTTACGCAAACAGGTTTACCTTATGTGCCGTTTTTAATTATAAATATTTGTTTAGCAACCGATAAGTAATTATATCAAAAGTTATTTCCATTCATGCTGAAATTCGACTAATAAAATACCATTCTGAAAGAAATGTAATTTTTCAGCGTCCGACAGAAACAAGCAAATGTAAATTTTGTAATATCTTGATGACTTAGGGTTGAGCAAAGGCGTGACTCTACAATCAGATTATAAATCCCTCACAATGTAATATTTCTGGAGTTGGATCAAAACAATTTATTGTTCCTCTAATGTTCTGACGTTTGGAGTTCAACACATGTAAAATTAACATATGTGGGGATTTATGAAACTAAAAAAAGTCTAGTATAGAGACAAGAAGGAATGTGTCCATTTATTTGGCCATGGACATACATCATACGAATGCAGTGCGAGATAAAGCAATTGCTTAAAATATTCTACCTAAGAATGTCATACAGGAAACCTGTTTTGCAGTTGCTAAATATGAAAACAAATGTTGAGACGAATATGTGCACGGTATCATAGATAGTAGGTCCAGTAACTTTTGTAAGCCTTGTACATACACTCGGATCTGATTGTCTGTCCACGGTCTTAACACATCGGCTTTTCGCAAGAACATTTTTATCACCAGGCATTACATCGCACATGAAGGCAGATGGTGATGTAATAATTTCAAAATGTGGTCAGAACAGTAGGCAAAATACTTTGTGTTATGGCACAAAGTTTACACTCCCAGTAAGCTTTCGATAAACATGACGCATTACGTAAAGACTCTTTCAAAGCTTTCGACCATGATGACCCTGGAAGCTTTCGAGCAACAGGAAGCATTTGTAGATCGTTTAAAACTGTTCATTTATATTTAAAACTGAAACTTATTTACAATTCGATGGATATTTCAGACAAAATGTTCCGTAAATGAAGACATTTAAGTTATGTAGTACAGCCGTGAGCACTGATATACATGTACACTGAAAGAACCAACAGGAAGGGCAACTGACAGTCCGAGAAGCAACATGGTCAAAGTCTCCTCATAAGCATACAGCTGGATTTGTGCCCTTTGTATGTTGACACATTTATGAACTTCTAGATTAATATATAGCACATGGTTACGTTATTTTGATACTATTATTCAGTCAATATGTCTTCTGACATTGACGTAATGTTAAAATACAAAATATCATTTAATAAACACACATCATAAAACCACCAGTAAGGAATAAATCATTATTACATTAGCTGTTTCTGACAATGCTCGCTCCGCTCAGTGGCATTTATTTGTGCGGCAACCCATGTGTGCACAACTAGGTGGAAATGAACTATACAATCACTTTGTTTTTCCGCCATTATGAAAGCTAGAGTACATGAAAATTTAATTTTAACTTAAAGTGGGGAAGTAATTTTCCTATGGGCAGCTTTCATTTCAAGCTTGTTCAATATTTGGCAGATCCTGGTGGTGGGTATTGTTGGTCACAGGGAGGGTTGACAGGGTGTTGACTTTGCGGTGCTGACGGCGTATCATGAGCAGACCTAGCTGCTACAGCATAGGAGGGTGGTGCCTGCATTGGCGGCAGTGCATACATGGTTGGTCCAGAGGTATTAGGGTGTCCATATGTAGGATGTTGCTGTCCATAGACAGTCGGAGCGAGCGCATAAGCATTCGAAGATTGGCCATCAGCATTTTGTGGTTGTCCAAAGGCACCAGCGTGTGTTGTCAGCTCAAGTGCTGTTTGCCCTTGATTGACTATCACGGTATCACCTGCATTGGCATTGGCTTGGGATCCACGCCCTGTGCCATGCACGCTCCCTCGATAGCCCGCCCGTTTAGCACAAAATACTATGACAGCGATGGTTATGGCAACAAGGACGATTGCACCACTGACCGCCCCCGCAATTATCCCGTCAGATACGATAGACACTAAAACATATTGAGGATCAAATTTTACTGATATGAAGGATGTTACTCAGTGCGTCATACTTGCCCGTATAGTCTGTACTTACAAGCTCTTTTCTTTTGATTAAAGAAAGATGGCTTTCTTTCATTGTTTTCTTTTTAATAGGAAAGAAGTTGCATCTACATTTTGCATCTTGAACCCTCGCTTCATAATGTTTTTTTGTACTTTATAACTTGTTTCAGAATCTCTGTCATATATGCTTTTACATGTTCTTCAATATGAAATGTCCATGAATTTTCCGTTCTCATATCAGTGAATCTTTATGTATGGACTTCACCGCGTGCAAAGTTTTGTTGAAATGTTTCATCAACACCCAAAATCTAAACCAAAATGCCAGTGCATTCATTCTCTAAAATTTATATATTCCCAGCAGAAGTAGTTCATTTTGCTGTACAAGTGATTCCACTTTAATTCACCGCTCATGTAACATGTGTACACCATTCCTACCTCCAACTTTCACTTGATAGAAGCTTAATGAAAAGCCGGTCTTTTCGTCGCTGCCGTCAGATCTAAATCGGATGTAAAGGTAACGACCACTGCTGGTCAAACCGGAAGGAATACGCGAGCCACACCACCTCCCCAATAGCGGAGAAATTGAATAATAGCCTTAAAAGAAACATATATGCTACTTTTAATTTACCTTCGTATTAGCAGATTTATGTGGCCTGACATTTGTGCAACCGGAGTTACCGCCTGTGTATACTTTCTGTTTTTAAAATGGCTTGTGTTTTGTCCAGAGTAAATTTCCAGAATATTGCACTCCAAAATTTACGAATTTAATTGCTGTTTACTTTGCTGAGTTGTCACACATGTGATCCTGGGCAGTATCGCTGATAGGTCTGAGGTCAGAACATAACTTTTAGAGTGCGCGCAAGATATGACGGAAGTCATACCATTCTTATTGTCCAAGTCCAGGCGATAAACGCTTTACTACATACAAATTTCATCAAGAACAAAGAATTTCACAGTAACGTGACTAACAAAAAATTCAAACTTGGAAACCCCCGATCGGAAAATTTGGTATTGTCTTGTGAATCTTCAAATATCATTTAGTTGATATCCTGCATCAAATGTAAATCACAATATGTGGGCATAAATACTCAATCAGTTAAAAAGCTAGCACTAAAAACTCTTGATAGGATAGTACCGGGGTATAGCCTTTCTCGGCAAATACCGTATAATTTGCTTCCAGGTGATACAAGATACAAGATACAAGATACAAAGCTTTATTTAAAGTCGGCACATGTACAAATAGAAACATTAGCCAAAGGGCCATTAAAACAGACTAAATACACACATAAAGTAGCGTTAGACAAATAATTATAACTAAAATGACAGCTTTTATACACAACTGAAAAAGTAGCACCACAAAGTTACGAATGTTCAAATATCAGACAGTCTTCCATCTCGTTTATGCGGGTATTTGGACTAGAAGGTTGTATTACATGCTGCACAAGTGCATGACTCGTCAAAGGTCCAGGTGGCAATCTTTTTTTTTTTTTTTCAATTCTGTCAAAGTGACAGCATCTTTTGAGCTATTAGGGACCTGGTTCCAAATTTTGACACCTTGGTAGCGCAACGAGCTTTTACCATAAGTCACCTTGTTATACATATGTAGAGTGGTTCAAATACTTAGATGAGCGGGAACTTTATTTGACATTTATTGTTTAAAAATATCTTGTGAATAATTTGGACTGTGGTCCCCCAGAGCTTTGTAGACTTCAATGGAAAGTAATTGGTGTCTACCAATTGACAAGGTGGACAAATTTACCTTTTTCAAAAGTGAATGATAATCGCTTTTGTGATCATCGCAAACAAAACGTAGGCCATGTTCCTGATTTTTTTATTTCATTTTTGTTGTAAGAGTAGCCCCACAAAAGTGCCGAACAAGAGGGCAGTAATTGAAACTAGGAAAGATGATTTGCTGCATAGCAAATCAATGTGTGTGTCTTCAAAGCATATTGGTATGGCAATGTACAACTATTCCATAACACAAGAGTAGAAGTTGGAATGGCATCTCTATCTATTATAGCTTTGAAATTTTTCAAGATTTAAAATTTCTAATGGTGCTATTCAGCATAATTTAAATTGCTACAACTTTTATTTTTAATTCATTAGGTGTGCAATGGTCAACAACCCCCTAGTATAAGTTGGAATGACATCTCTATGTATAATAGTTTTGAAGATATTCAAGTTTTAAAATTTCAAATGCTGCTAATTAGCATAGTTTAAATTGCTACAACTTTTGTTTTAAACATGTGTCTGGGTGCCTTCACAAGTTGTAAATATTAAATGCTACAACTTTATCCTTTGGTACTTCACGTCAAGCTTATGGCTGGATCGGATTTCAAAGTCCAAATGACCATGATTATTGACCTTTGACCTTTACAGGTCACATGTAAATTGCACAGTGTTACAATACCCACAATTCAAGCCCAACATGAACTAAATCGGATGAAAATTGACCAAGTTATGGCAAGATGAAACTTTCAAAGGGCCAAATTACCTTGAGGTTTGCCGTTTTGAGGTTACATGCTCTTATAAAAATGTGCAGTGTTGCAAGACTTACAATTTGAGTCCAACATGATTAGAATTGGATAGAAATTGGCCAAGTTATGACTGGATGAAACTTACGAAGGTTTAAATGACCTTGACCTTTGACCTTTGGAGGTCCCATGTAAGTTCAAAAATGTGCAGTGTTACAATAGCTACAATTTGAGCCCAACATGATCAAAATTGGATAAAAATTGATTACGTTATGGCCAGAAGAAAGCCACCATCATAAGTGACCTTTGACCTTGAACTGACCTTTGACCTTGAGATGAGCTCAACCTGAAGTGAACTTTGACCTCAAAAATGACATTTGGACCTACAATTGCCCTTTGACCTTGACATGACCTTGACATTTGAGATGACCTTTACCTTGCTATGTTCAAACTCCTATACACTCGGAACCACATCTACTATAGTATATAAGATATTGAAGATTTAAAACTTTAATAAGCCCTCATTTGCACGATTTTGAAAAGCATGACCTCTCATTATAAAAAGGCCACACTTCATCTATGGAAGTATAATTGTGCCAAGTTTGGAGTTTCTACGTGTAATACTTTTCAAATGAAATGTCGGACAAATTTGCCTGTAAAGAAAGAAAGAAAGAAAGAATTCCTAGAAAAACAGAAAAGTGTGTGTTGACACACATACTTTAATTATATAAAATGAAAGACCTGAAGATCAGTAACTTACATTTAGAATCTAAATAATTGCTTAGTCCCTTCAGGACATTGAGCTGTCTAACAGCTTTTTTGCACAGCTCAGCTATATGAATGTCAAATTAGAGCTTGCTATCTATGTTTATACCGAGGAGTTTCACATGATCCTCGGCACTAATGACCTCCTCCTTAATTCCAAAATTTACATTACACGAGTCCCTTCTATTAGGGCATAGAACCAGCGCCTGGAATTTTCAGACCTTGCCATCATTTCATTTTCTGAGGTGACAAGCGAACTGTTTATAGGATGATATAACCTGGAATGAATTTAAACGTTTCAGGTCTAATCCTATTCAGGAATTTCTGTGTCCGTGTGTATGTCTGTGTGTGTCAGTGTGTTTTTATATAGATAAAACATTAAACTGAATGCAGCGGAACACACAGACGCATAAACCTTAAATTGAACATGCAGTTTAACATATACTTTACCGTCACGTATTTCTACGTAGTCACTGCAGTCAGCTTCTAGATCCATGCTGCTAAAGGAGACTCTAATTCTGTAGTAGTATGATGTTCCCCTTATTTTCCAGCATTGATCTTGGTTACTGCAAAGATAAAGGAACAATGCATCGGTGCTCTAATCATATGTGTGAATCATCCAGGGCGCGTACAAAATATTCGCCATGAGGGCAGCCCACCCTCAGCTGACCTTGATACTCTTAAGCACAGATAAGTCCCATCCTGTTCCATGGGTACCCTGATTACAAACCCATTGGACAAGACACTTGATTTTGGAAAAAAAATCATGGGAGCTTGAACACTTGAAGACACTTAATACAGAAACACACAAATTACATCTCCACTAAGTTCGAAATTGATCAGCTCTCACTTTCACAGAAACCTACTTGCATGTGCACTGCATTCCCGTGGTAACAATGCTAATATATACTCTTTCATTATTGCAAAATTTAAAAAATCTGTCCAAGATCAGTGACTGTCGGGATAGTGCCCCTGCAAAGTGAATAAAGGTGGAGGAGATTGAGTCAAGCTACGTTTCTGCAATATTCGAACAGAATTCAACTTTCGGGTCAGGAGAACCCTCAAAAATTAAAAAAATAAGCCAACACGTATATATGTATATATATATATATATATATATATATATATATATATATATATATATATATATATATATATATATATATAAATATAAATATACATATATATATATAAATATACATATACACACACTCACATACACACACACATATATATATGTATATATATATATATATTGTATTTGTGTCTTTTTGCCCAGAATCACTTCCTAGTAGTCAATACCCTATTCCTTTGTCTGAACTCTTTACTCTCCATAAGCTAACCTGTCCCTGTCTAACCTCTATACATATGGCATTAGTATTGTCCATATTGCACACGTTCCTCTGTGAAATTTTAACATAGGCTGTATCAGACCAAATAAAGTAAAGGGTCTTCAGCGGGTAACTACTAAACATGTTTCGGAGCCTTTTACCCGTACATGTCTCACTGAGTAGCCGCTCCTTGTCTAAGCTAAATATTCAGCAAAGACAACCCACATAATAAAGAATAAATATGAACGTGGCAAATGATGAATTAGATAAATACGTGAAGTTTTGCTTACAAATGCAGAGCTTCATTATGAAAGAAGAATACATATCAAACAAACATTAATTAGTAAATTTGTATATACAGGTTCAAATAAGAACAATTTGACTAATCCCTGAACCAATGTGTACCCTTTCTAGCTGGACAGCTTATCATAGTTAAACCACCTGCCAGAGTTTTACTAAAGTGGAAACAAGCTGGGGCCTTATATTCAGTTCCAGTGATAGTAAAATAAACAGTTGCAGCTAGGCCACCTGTACAAACCAAGGGAAATCCTAACAAGGACTGCAACAATGGACATCCTGCACCAGAACTGTAAAAAAAAACCTCTACACTGACACCTACTCCTCAAACAATTAAGCTCTATTTAACTGCCAACCTTTAGTCAATGTATCAATGTAATGTGTCAAGTTTCTGACATTTGAGAAAATACTGTCAATTTTGAGTACATGTGCATTTAGGCATGTCAGAAAAGAATAAAAGTCATTAGCATCTATGTCAAAAACATGTTATCAAAACAAATTTTCTTAACAGGATTTTAAGTACAATTAGGCAAGCTTGTAACTGTCATCAGCAGCTGCTTGCTACCTATAGCCCCTGGGGGTTTGACCTAACAGGAAACAAGCTAGCCTTAAATGTCTGATATATATATATATATATATATATATACAGTAAAACCTGTCCTTGTGGACACCTGTCTACTGTGGACACCTGCTTAATGCGGACAGTTTTGGCCAGAACCGAATATTTTAAAGTCATTTTCATATTGGCGATACCTGTCTACAGTGGACACCTGTCTATTGTGTATTGCGGACACTTTTTGGGGTACCAAATGCAAAAACAACCTGTCTATTGTGGACACAATATATCAATGCATTTTTCGCAACTTGTTATGTAATACCTGAACAATGCTGTTCATGTTAAACTGGAATCAAAGACTAATTACTCCATTGTGTAGTGGCCTGTTACACAGAATAAGCTCACTCAGCCAAGCAGTTAGGCTGCAAAGCCTCAACAAATATGCCAGGTGTCTCTGAGCACTGTTGCTCCTGTTGAGTGAGGTTGCTCAAACTTTCTCTGTCTATCAAACAATTAAGCTCCATAGATCAATCATTAAGCCTAAAACAAAGGACCAACTGAGACTCATGTGAAGTTTTTCACAATTTGTAACAATGGCACATACAGTTATACTGTACTCAAAGGATAGGGTATCCCTGTGGTATGTTTGTCGTTTGTTTCTTATTTTCTTATTATTGTTATCTAACTTTGAGTTCTCTTGTTTTTTTCATTATAACAATTAAATGGAGTAAGATGGGTACACATGTGTATATTTTATGACAGTCCATACAAGTTTATCTTCTTTGATACAAATGTACTCTGAGGTGCCAAAAGTTCAGCCCCTGCCTATTGTGGACACCTGTCTATTGCGGACACTTTTACCAGAACCACAGGTGTCCGCAATAGACAGGTTTTACTGTATATATATATATATATATATATATATATATATATATATATATATATATATATATATATATATATATATATATATATATAAATATATATATATATATATATATATATATATATATATATATATATATATATATAATAGGAAAAAATGCTTAAAAATGGCCATCTTTGGTGAACTAGGGACTTATAAATCTTATCCTGCAGTCAATGAGAGTCAAATATTTTTACGGAATGAGATTTGACATACCCGAGAGAAGATCCTGCATGCGGGTGGGGGATGGGGGGTTGGAATAATCAATTTACTGGATTTTGGCCATACTCTGATACATTAAAGAAGGTTTTTGATAATGTGGTTATGAACCATGTGTTTGAATTAGGAACTCCCGACTGGCTAAGATGCTTTTCAACATTGTCACTAGAAGCACATAAATTAGATATTTTCCGAAAAAATGACGGAAAGAGTCTTGGGGGGTGGGGGTGGTATCAGGTGTTTATACGGTCCTCTTTTGGAGAAATCAATCTGTTTAATGTTGACGGATTTGCTGGTACGAGACTTCCTGTTTGTGATCCGCGCCAGGTGTTTTGTTCCAGTTGGGGATCCACAAAGATTGGGTATATCTGAAAGCAAGTGCCAACTTCGTAGGTAAAGCAGAGAAGATTGAACAAATTTCCATTTCTCTGTCCATCGTTTAATGATATCAGATTGGAAGCGTCAATCAATCAATATGTAACGAAACTGTCCATATCTACATCACGAACCAGATCGTTTTTCCGCCTCCTCAATCAAAACTAAATTATGTTGCTTCCGTGGTTAACATGTTTATAGTATTAGGGAACCACACGCATAATGATAGTTGGTCGAGTCTTGGCACTCGTACAGTGGCTCCTCAATTTTAATGCAAGCAGGTAAATAGATGCTGGTAGCGAGCATCCTATCCACTAAGGAAGACGGGGGGGGGGGGGGGGGGGGGGCGAAACGTACGTTTGGAGGGGGAATCTCCTTTGTACATAAATGCTTCCAATTGTTGGTTCTGTTACCCCATGCCGCTACATAAAGTTAAACCTACTTCCAAAGACCATCCAAAGCCTGGTACCTCAAGATATGTTCTCTCATGTTTAGTACAGATAAAGTGTCAATTACTGTATATAGTGCCTTAAAAGTTGGTCTTTCAGGGCAGTTATGTAGTTGGACAGGAATAGGCTCTACTGGTGCAGCTTTGGACAGGCATGGACAGCAAGCGAGGAGTAGCTGTTGTGTTACCCCATGTTTATAAGATGGGACTTGGGGAGGGAAAGTCTCACGTTGATATACATTGAAGTGGTCACTTGCATTTTGTTTCAAATTCAGTGCAAAGAGATGATCATTTTAAACATGTTGTACAAATTTTATTCGTGATAAATGATACTTTACAATAAATATGTGATATAATAATTTGGTGTTTGTGATATGCAACATGCACCCTCTGATATCTGATACATTAACAGCATACAAGGACCTCCGGGTTGTTTTTTCAGCATAACGGTCGTTAATACAGGAAAGGGGAAGGCGTGAAACGCTGACCCAATCATCAGAAGTGAAATATTTGTTTCGGAACAAACCCCCACGAAACTCTATGTGTCTGTTTTTTATTTTCATGATAAAGGCATCACCGTACAACTAAATTTTGTTTAAATTTTTTAGTGAATATCAGAAATGTTTAACCCCATGTCCAACGGATTTTGGATAATGTCTAAATTTAGTAGCTCTTGCCCCGGTACAATCTGAAAAAAAATGCCCCCCCCCAAAAAAAAACACATTTGGATGTTCTTATGGCAGTAAATAGACCGACTTAACCTTTGGATCTTGATTATTGACAATAGGTACTGCTTTAAAATGTCCGTTTGACATGGATATTTCTTTAAAACGAATCAAATAAAAATCTGGTTTACTCGAAAATTTCTCTAAGGCAAAACGGTTTCAGGAATTTTCTATGAACAGTTCTTTTCAAATGCGTATCAAAAATGAAGAGTCCTACAAACTTTATCAATTTACCCGAAACAACCGTTTTTCATTTTTTTGGCATCACCACCGTAAACAAACAGATACATTCAAGAGAAATCCATAATGCGTTTAACAGATGATGTGCTGAGATTATAATAGCACAAATATTGCCATTGTATCTTGAATATTTTGAGAGAAATATACACAACTTTACTAAAGCTACACTATTACCCAGGACACTTGTGCTTAAACAGTGCTGACAAACTGTGCAAATCGTGCTGTCGAATAAACATATAGGTTTATGATGCCAGGCATGCGTATTTCTGTGGGGTGTGGCTTATCTAACAGGCCAAATATCACAGATGAAAATTAACTTACTTTTCCTTAAATTCATATTCATCATGTAAATTTGAACTGTTAGCGACAGCTAAAAATTATATCCTTGACCTCCAAAATTCTGATATCATGTGGTTTTGGTGTTTGCATAGCCAGTGATATCTGTAATTCTCAGTACCGTTTAGTACTTGGTATACAAAAGAACTACAACGTTTTACAATAGTAAGCAAAGTCATCATCTACTGGTCATACAGACTTACCTGTGAAAGATTTCCTGTCTGATTGTTCATACAAACTAAATTGTGATATATACGTAGCTTAATTAAGCACCTGTCTGACTGGTCATACAGACTTAATTGTGACATATACGTAGCTAAATTGAGTTCTTGTTTGACTGGTCATACAGACTTAACTGTAAAATAAAGTGGCTGAATTGAGCTCCCGTTTGACTGGTCATACAGACGGAACTATGAAATATGGCGGCTTAATTTGGGTTCCTGTTTGGCCGGTCATACAGATGAACAATGACATATAGTGGCTCAATTGATGTCCTGATTGTCAGGGCATACAGACTGAACTATGACATATTGTGGCTCAGTTGGGGTCCTGTTTGGCTGGTCATACAGACTGAACTGTGGCGTATAGTGGCTGAATTGACTATCCTGCTTGATGGGTCATCTTTGTTCTGGTCCTTGTTTCTCGCGTATCTCCATTAAAGATGAGCTTTTGTGCTCAGATATCATGAAAAATCTTTATACATTTATTTTGTTGGAAAAGATATGTCTAACTGTTCATATTTAATAAATGAATTACGTCATTTGAGATGTGCGACTTTAGCCCTTCGATGAGATGATAATTATTTTGAAGTATTTATGTAAAACTAATGAGTGCTCTGCAGAAAAGGTTTCTCTGGATTGTATAATTAACCTATATGAGGCATTATCAGACTTTATAGCCACTTATCTGTTCATTATTTCTGTAAAAAAAACAGTTGAAATTTCAATTAGCTAGAAGAGTTATATCAACATTAAATTTGTGATGCGATCTGGTATTTGGCGTATTTTTCAAAGCATTTAATGTTTATGCAGCAATTAGCTTACAAAGTGAAAATTATAACTATATCTGAGATATTTTCACCATGTGCTTGCTAGAAATACATATTTCATAAATGTTTACATTAATATTTTTAGTCTATAAGCCTTTGTATGCCACTACCCAAAATGCCTTTGGTGACGTTCTTGTCTTTAATTGTTCTGTTTATGACGTACAGCCATCCAATTTTCAAACAGCAGTGCAGCATCAAATTACAGTCGTCATGCAAAACAATATACATTTGCACAAACGTTGTCTGTGAAAAAATTAAAGACAGAATAATTAGAAAACAAGTAGTATATCTTCATTCCACAACAAGAACATGAATCCCACCGTCCTTCAGACTATCATTTGACAAACTTTCTTCCGCACTCAAAGGTTGATGCCCAGGTTGACCACACCCCCCATTCCCCATCAACAATTCAAGAGAACTTTACAGATACCTCTCCAATGGGCAACAACTGCTAACTATTTGAACTGGCACCTTGTAAGCTCAAAGGAATGAATTTAGATGAAGGAATAGTTTTATTTATTCAGCTTAAAATCGAACAACTTAAATGAAACTGCTGAGTTATCACGAGGGTGCGTTGTGCATAATCTTTGCAAAAAGATCTTTCATTAAGCAGCAACATAGCCACTCACTGTATTGTCTGTCCTTTAAGTATATGCTTTTCAAATACTCACAATAATTCTCTTTACCAAAAAAGTTGCTATTAAATCTATATTCATCAAACGGAGGTAAAACATATGTTTGTCCTTTAATTATGGAATACATAAACGCAAAGGTTTCACATCCTCATTGCGTAGCTGTATTTTCATTGAAGCATTAGAAAGATCCCTTTCTGACGAAATTTGATGTTTAAGCATACAGTAAAATTTCGATAAAACATACGATAGTTTTGCTCACTAGAATATTCCTCTTTCAATGTACAAATATTTTATGTGAATTGATGACTTCAAATGGTGAAGCATAAGTTAAACAAACAGTAACTGTAGTTTAAATGTAAAGTTACGGAATCAAATTTCGAATGGGATCAAATTTCGAGAATTCCCCTAATGTCGTTATAATCGCCAGGGTTCTGTGGTAACGCCATGTGTGATTTTGCAGTCGTGAAGCCTATGTCGTGAAGTCGTGAAGTTTAATGTCCCAGTTCTTTGTACAAAATGAGGCGAAATCAGGTATGTACGCAAAAAGAAATATTGTCCAGGGTGAAAAAAGCAAGAAACGTGCATTTTTTATGCCGTGAAGCGGTCTGTTCAAAATTCGCTTACTCTCACAAACTGAGTTGCTGTCCGAATTGCTTGGGTGAATGGCATCCTAGTGTCTTTCCTGCAGGCAGCCAAGCTTCCAACTAGGTATCCTGTAAATACGCATTCATCTGTCGATTGTATAATGTTTATGTTTAATCAGAACTATCAATTGTGTTTGCACAACCAGGACGAAATCGTTAACTTGACTTGTTCGGAATTTGACCCCAAAGCTATAACGGTGTCGTGAATCAATGTAAATGAGCTACCTCTTTGAATGATCCTTTTTAATATATATAAATATATATATATATATATATATATATATATATATATATATATATATATATATATATATATATATATATATATATATATATATATATATATATATATATATATATAAAAGCCAAAAATTAGCACCTAAAATGAAACATACGGGAACAAAGTGGAAACATGCGCTATTATGTATACGGATTAATTAAAGGGCGGTGCTTTCTGGTGACATTGCAGTGAAAACCAAATATTGTTATAGCATCTGAATGATTCAAATAGAAATGAGCCCAAATACACGAGTCCTAAGAATTCCACATCATGTCAGCTGCTACAAGAAGTCGATTCTATTAGTCACCGTTTAGCCTGCATGACCAATAGGCGGCGAAAGTATTAATAGGTATATTCCCAGTCCTCACAGACCGTAAGATACATCGAACAAAAATAAGGCAGGATACTGATTCACGATTTTTTAATGCGTCGTGTACAAGTACTCAATGATATATTGGAATGAGCACTGCTTGATTTAATAATACTACGTATTGACTACACACACATGACCAAATAGCCTTTCACCACCGGAGCAAGTTGCTAGGTGAACTGTTGGTCACATCCAATCTACCCGCTTTACTGTCCCTCAACTACGGAGCAAAACACTCGTCCAACAGACAGCGACCGTTATAGTGTAATCAGCGCACTGACAAACGTCATTAATATTTGAACGTTTAATATTGAAATTGTTTTGAAATCTACAAAATAGCACAAAGAAAAGTAGGGTATGTGGACTGAATAGAATTTCACATGTATATCTTTAACCCAAAGCTATCATCTTAAACACCAAAAAGATATCATTTTCTCTGAAGGTGCAAATGCAACTTTTCAATGTTTTGCGCGATATCATATACATTTGGAGCCTACCCATTATTTAGAAATGTGAAGACCTGGTTGTTATTATGTTTGTAAAGAGCATATTTTGACAAGTGCAGAGTGTACTAATATTGCAATTGCTGTACAATTTTAGTAAGCAGAACTTAACACTGCACATTAAGGTTTATAAATTAATGCAGGTTTTTTTTTTCGCGGTCCTAATGTAATATATTGAACTATATGTGCATAAAATAAAACCATGTCAGATGACCATATAATGTTTAGGGTTTGATACAAGTAAGGTGGAGAACTTTAAGGCAATATATGTTTGAACATGGTAAGAATAGAAAACACTTCAAAATTAAAGAAGCCCTACATGATGATTTTGAAGGAAGACTGCACTTTGATTTTTCCCCTAAATTTTCACGAACCGATGCCGACAACACGCACACATGTACCTTTCAAAACTAATACTGCGCCAAACCTTGCACTGGGAGCGCCTGTATCCACTAGTGAATCACTGAATGGTACCATGGCATTGGTATTGAAATACATGTTTGGCAAATTCACCACCCTAATGGAGCAAAACTGAAATTAAATTACAAGGTTAAATGAGGTTGTTTACTGACGACGTTTTCTTTTGTTTACGTTCCAATTTTGTTTGCATTTATAGACTTTGATTGTCACAATAGTCATTGCAGTACCGTTTCTACAGCGTGAACGAACGTGCTGAGTTTGGTGGTATCAATGTCAATGAGAAATTGGCCTTCCTGTTATTTGTCAATAATCTCTCTGGACCGAAACATCGTGGCATCCTAAGCATATCATACTGGCATATAGACATGTACAAGGTGTCATATAGGCCTATTTGCGTAAAGAAATATATAAGTTGTCATATCATCAGAGACGCACAACGTACATCTACCACATCATACAGGCGTACAGACATGTACAGCCTGTCACATCATACTATCAGTTACACTGGGGTTGAGCCGGTAATACGGCCATATAGAGCACCCTGATGAAAGTGTAGACTATCCAAGGAAAATGTAGGCCCTGAAGGCTTGGCCTTCAGGGCCTACATTTTCCTTGGATGGTTTGGCGGAAGGGTCTATACTGTCACAGGGCTATCCATATTGCTGGATCATCGGCTCACTCCCAGCGTGACGATTTCATCTCCAGATGGTAAGAAATAAAAATTTCACCATCCATTATCGACGAAAATCACTTTATTTCACAGTTTTCTGGTCTTTCGTCCCCCACAAGTGAACTTTTTCCTGTACAATGTCCTCGTCAAACGTCGTCTAGGTCGAACATAAAACGAGGTTCTAAATGACGTCAGGAAAAATACCCCTGAGCAACACCCGGGGCCACAGAAAATAGACCCTGGTGAAGCCAGCTCTGCAGGAACACATGCAAGGGACGACTAACCAAATGGAGTTCCTTCATTTTTCACCATCCGGAGATAAGGGCATATAGACATGTGCAAGCTGCTGTCATACGGCCATATAGACATGTAGGCCCACAAGTTGTCATATTATACGGCCATATCGACATCTACAAGTTGTCATATCATACGGGCATATAGACATGTACAAGTTATCATATCATACGAGCATATAGACATGTACAAGTTGTCAAATCATACGGGCATGTATAGACATGTACAAGCTGCTGTCATATCATACGGGCATATAGACATGTGTAAGCTGCTGTCATATCACGGGGGCAGATAGATAGGTACAAGCTGCTGTCAAATCATGGGGGCAGATTGACATGGACAAGCTATCATCATATCATACGGGCATATAGCCATGGACAAGCTGCTGCCATATCATACTGGCTTATATATATATATATATATATATATATATATATATATATATATATATATATATATATATATATATATATATATATATATATATAAGCCAGTATGATATGTACACATATATACGTATATATATGTATATATATATATATATATATATATATGTATACAAGCTTTCACTTGCTGATAATGTGATGGTTTGGGCATGCATCAGTTTATACACGTGCCTTCTTTAGTGCTGATAAGTTAATCTGTGCCATTGAGTTTGTTTTTGTGTTTGTTCTTCGCTTATATGTGTAAAGACCGTGTCCATGATGTCTTGCTCAAGATGTTTATATCAATCAAGGTTCTCCGGAGGAGCTTTATTTCGTGCTATCTCATGGGTAAACGACAAACTGTCAAACATGCTCGTCAAATTACAAATATGTATACACGCTATTACCGTTAATTAATAAACCGAAGTCAATTGTTTCGTACCTTGAGTAGTAACTTGGGTAGCCAGCTGAACTGATTGTTCGACTGTATGAGTGGGCGGTCTTTTCTGTGCAGATTGTAAAACCGCTGATACCTGCATCAAAGAATTTCAATGAATCTTCTTTGAAAGCGTTTCTAAGAAATCCAAGAACCAAGAAAGAAGCAACTTTGAAGAAAAATTAAAAAAACAAAACAAAAACAAATAAACGAAAAAAAAAAAACAAAACAAAAAAAAAAAAAAAAAAAAAAAAAAACAAAAAACAAAAAAAAAAAAAAAACAAAATAAAAAAAAACCACTACCGTTTCTATCGACAATTTACTGAATGACCTTTGACTTTAAATTTTGCCCCCTTTTTCTCCTCCCTGCCTGGTAAACATTTACTATGCTAATCTTGGAATAGGATAAAAGTGCATCACACACAGAAAGCCCGGGTTGCGATTTATCCACCTGCAGCCACAAATCTACTGGATTACAAGTGAACTGAAACAAGAACAATTATAAAAATTAGTTGTGTAAAAACAAATATGAAACTATTATCTACAGCGTAAAGCGCGGAGCTAACGCAATTGAAAGAAACAAAAAAGCCGTTATAACGAGATAAGAACCATTATAACTCAACATGAATTTTAATCAACTAGATACAGATGCTTTCAACGGAGATACAAAGTGTGTATAATCAGAAGAAGCTATTATAACGATATAAACTGTCGCTTAGCGAGACAAACTTATGTGATAAAAATCATTTTAACAAGATAGAGAGGGGCTTTAACGAAACAAAATGTTATAACGAGATGAAATGTCACTGCCGCAAGAAAAAATGTCCTTCCAACGAGGTTTAAAGTCGCTGTCAGGAGATTTTTCTCTTTAATCAAACAAACAAACAAACAAACAAACAAACAAACAAACAAACAAAAACTACGGTTGTAACGAATGAGACATAAGTCATACCATTTTGGCACCTGTTGTACAAAAAAATCATGTGAAATATTTAAAGGCGCCAAAGTAAGATATCACGTGACAGGGCTATTAGGACAAAGGCAGACAACATGACTTGTGGTATCTTACATAGGCAAACTAGTCATGTGATCATGATACTAAGAGAAACAATCTGACATATGCTGAGTTACTGCAAAAGGAATATTATTATGAAATAGGCATTATTAACACGTGCAGAATTACCAGAAACAATAGACACCGGTACTGGCATCAAAGACAGAATACTGCAATGATGTCCTGTTCGTTTCTGTTACTGATGCATTTCTTTGCGCGTTTGCGGGTTTGTGCTGTCAAAATTATGTTTACAGAAATATGACTTTTGAAACAAATGTCTGATATTTGCTGGTATGTAGGCCCACACATGGCTCCTTTTGGCTCGAGGGAGACAGTGCTGTTATGTTGAACGAACATGTAGAAGTGAGAATTTCAAATGGGGTCCTTACGTATCCTTTCTGCTTTGTAACTCATTGTAATCCCTTTGAGTATCATGCTACCGCCTGTCTTGTAGCGAATCCTTATATATTGTCCGCTACTGGCCAATGAAGGTCTAGTCGTCCCACAGAACTTTCGGAGTACCTTCGAGTCACTGTACCGCCCTGTAAAGACGTGAAACAATATATAAGCGTATACCGTATACTTAAGACTATAATATCACGTGGAACAAAATACCAACGGATGTACGGGACGCACAGACTACAATTACTTTTGAAAGACACATTCCAAGACCAATCTTTTTAGAGAAAGGGATGAAAATACTTGTGAAATGCCTCATCATGACCGCTTTGAGTTACTGAATAAAGTTTATATACTGTTCTTTACCAGTTTTATTGATCTTTTATTATATAATGTTTTATCTCGTTCGTTGTATATTTATGGGTGTACCAGTACCGTGCTAGCTTCCTGTTTAAATACAGGCTAATACACTTTACTTACTTAACGTATTAACATCGGAGGAAAGCGCCAGATCTCAATTGTTTTGCAATTGATTAGAAAAGTCAGAGGCATACACTTTCTCCAAACTAGAAAAAAAACCCACCAAAAAACTATAAAACATGTTAGCGTGGTTGATAATTGAAATTCAATGGAGAAAGACACATGTTGTTTATATATTATACGAGTTTGAAGGCTATTTGCAATAAAAAAAAATAACTAACAAGGCAGTCGCACGCATATCTTTGTCTTTATTGCGCTTTTCATGAATTTAGCCCATAAAATTGAAACTACTTCGTCACCTCTGTTAAATTATTAGACCTTTTAGAACTGATGACAAAAAGATATATTTCACTATTTGCACATTTACCGTCTCGGATTTCCACATAGTCTTTACACGGGGAGGTAAACCGCAGACTTGTCCTAATGAATGTAACTCTGATTCTGTACCTGTAACTGGAATACTGGATGATCCAACATCTGTCAATTTTGCTGTCGAGACAAGAATGTGGTATGTGATCAGTGTTAATGCACACGTATGTACCAGCATTGATGCGTGGTTGACGTATCTTTCATTCTATATCACACAGCATATTACAATTGTTTCAGGTTAAATGACTCAAACCAAAGTCACACTAAAATATGCATTTCACATTATGACACTTTCGGACAAATTTACATAATAACACAAAGTGACAATTTTCATTGCAAAATTATGTGATTCAAACCTTACTTCCTGGAGTTCTTTTCTGGCTACAGACAGTAGTGGTCAGTATATAATAGAATGGGCGTCACACCCATTTCATTGCCACACAGTGAGTAGTATGTAACAGACATGACATCACACTCATTCCTTTGTTACCAAACGTTGGTCACCTGTTGTAGTCTGTCACCAATCAAGACCAGCACCACTTTGTTGAAAAATGGACCAGACTCACACAAGCTTTACTTTGTATTTGCGACAGCATGTTCAACTGAATTGCAAGTCATAAAACAATTTTGTAATCTCACGCGCTTGTTTATCACATGTATTCTGTAAAAACAGTTGACTTTGAAAAACTACTATTGTTTCAACATGAAATGCCCTCTTATTTTTCACATGGAGGATTCTTTGCTAATATTGTTCACACCCAACTTGGCTCAGATCAGTCAAAATCAAATTGGCATCTGCTTGACACAAATATTGTCCCATCTGCAGCCTGTTCCTGCAGCCTGATCCTGCAGCCACCCAGTCGAAAATACTTTTACACGTCTTTTTTCATTAGCCGCTGTACTATTTCCATAAGTGTAAACTTCTAAATGCTGTTGTAAATGTGTTTTATCCAGGTGTTAAGCCCAGTCCTTTGACTAATATTGTCCCTGATAGACTTTTTGAAGTCATGTTAAATGGCAATACATATCTTGCATATTAATTGAATGTTATCTTTTCTGCAGTACAATTATATATTACCGAGTCCAGATGCTTCACTTATTGATAATGCTCATATTCGCTGTATGGGATCTTAAAATGTCATAAGCAAGCAGTCTTTTGCGATGTCATGTGTATTGTGTACATAGTAAGTGTGTCACTTATATACTGGAGATCCTTTTGATTAGTTGCTTTGTAGCTACAAGGTTATCCGGTTTTTGAAATAAATATGGTTACAATACAGAACGATGCTGTTATGTACAATATTTGCGTTAAGTTATTATATCTGTCAGCTCTTTTGAACATGGCAAATGTTGGTACATACTTGCTGTAGTAGAGACGGTCATTTGAAGATGATAGATGTCTGGCGTACGTGCGTGCCCTTAATAAGATGCATCCTTTGCAATAAAACGACACAAAAATGTGAAGTGTTGTCTTTCACTTATGCCATGTTATACTTCATGTTTTGAACTGATTTCTGGTAAAATATTTGACATATATTGCTTAAACACAATCTTGCGTTCAGGTTTCAGTACAGATCGCCATGACTTAATCAATGACATATAAGTATTCCGTTTAAGTCTATCCTTTAGGTTGAAATTCAACTTTCCTTGTAAAGATCTGGATTGAAGGATTTTGCCGGTACAGTAGTAGGAAAATCAAAATGTCATAAATCAGTACAAGGTTAAAAAATCCACGAACTGTTTCACTCATGCTACATATGCTGAATTATAAACAAATGGTATTAAATGGGAGCATCAGGTAATTTACGGTAAATAAGTACTTCCATTTAATGATTAAAATGTTGGATTTAAATTAACATACGATTTGAAAAAAAAAATGTTGTTGGTTAAGCATTTGTGCATTTTAGTCTCATGGTTCCCATTTTTCATTTGTTTACTTTCCACATCTGTTGCCCTGTGTTCTCTAACCTCTCTAAGGAAGTTATCCTAGAAACACCCTCCTAAGAAAGCACTGCAATTGCTGATGGTTAGGACAAACAAGTTCGCAAATCCACAGCTGCAGGAAATGGAGATAATTAAATTTAAATTTTCGCCTAACAATTTTAGGGACCGGTCAGAGTATGCTATGGGGAGAGCCGGTATATATATATATATATATATATATATATATATATATATATATATATATATATATATATATATATATATATATATATATATATATATATATATATATATATATGTATGTATATATATGGAACTCTCTCTCTCTCTCTCTCTCTCTCTCTCTCTCTCTCTATATATATATATATATATATATATGTGTGTGTTTCCCCCTTTCGTGCATTTGTGTTACATAATTTGTCAGGGTCTCCCTCTCGAAACATGAACAAAGTGAGTATAGTTTCTATTCCAATGTACTGCAATAGTTAATCCCTCTATGGGCAGACCGGTTCGACTGGAGAGCATTAAACCCTGTGTGGCAGACTCTGTTTCACAGAATGATGTCTGCGGGGGTGCATGTTCTGGCAATTAAAAAAAAAATGGAAAAGATCTTTTTTCAGGTAAGGGTTTTGGAGTCCTTCCCGAGGCAATTTAAAAATATAAGTGTGTTAAACTGATGGACTGAAATTCATTCAGAAGTTTTATTTTTAGATAGCTCTTTCGGAAAGACCAAGAGATCATAGATCATACCACTTTTCTTGTGCTTAACACTCATATAAGCATGCTACAGTGTTCAAGTTTCAAATCCATATATTTTGGAGCAGTGACTAGCCTTTAGAATGAAAATTGTTTTCACCTGAAAGCCACGATGGCAGGGACTTAAAGTCAATTTTAAATCCAGAATAATTGTTGTGGACGCCATTGGTTTTAAATTTGACATACATGTAGGTGCCAGTGCTGTCGATGTAACCGGGGTTGGTCTTGCCACACCATGTCGCAAGTAGCTTTGAAGTATTGAATTTTCCTGAAGTGCAAAGACATGAACTATTCAAAATATGTATTACTGGATAAATATATGCATATATGTCATACATGCATACTATCCCGTTTTATCCCATGCCATGTTATATCACATCATATATCACAACACATTTATGACATTGAAACAGTGTAACAGGAGATGCTCGCAACAACTTGTAAGTTTGTCCAACCCAACTGTGATTTGTTTTTTTTGCTGGCTATTGCAACAACGCCCTGACCTGGGCGAAAAGATTCACTGTTCATCATTTTTCACAGACTACATGAAAACCCAACTCACTCCATTAGTGGCCAGATGGAAAAAAAAACCTCTTTATTCCAGATGTACATGCCTTATATACATTCCATAATTAATCACATTCCTTTGGCATATGATGAAAACATTGTGAAGTCATTGACACTGCAGAAGTCATCAGAATGTAATTACACTTCTTTATGTCATCACCAAGACTAATGACTCCTGCATGCCCAAACAATTACAGCCATAAGTGGCAAACCAAGATGTGATAAGTTTAGTCAATGCAGATCTTTGCATTAATCCCTTTCATACTGTTTCAATTTTAGACTGGAGTTTGTAAGTTTATGAGAATTATTATTTGCATTTAAAGATAAATGCCAGAGGCATACAATTGCCACAACCTGCATTCAACTAGTTCTCTTCACCTCATACCACATATAACTAGTCACTAATGTAAAAACAAATTAACAGACTGAAAAGTGGCTTATGATGTTACAAAATTGGAACCTTTCTTTTATATAAGTGTTAAGCATCATAATCGTTACCATACAAGATAGCAATTATATGGTATTTGAGTTTGTCAAACAGCCTGTCTAAGTAAACGTCATCGTCAAAGCCTGGTCATTATAACCATGAAATGAATTAACTCAGACTCTTATCAAACCATGTAGTGTCATGTCATGCATTCTGATATCACACAATAATATTGTTATGTTATGTTATCTTCATTTACATAACACTAGTACAATATAGTACAAAATACATTGTTCGTGTCACAATATTATGTTACAATATGGAGCCATGTTTTTCACCATGATGTTGTGTACTTTAAAAATAATGTTTGCAAGATCATTAAAATAAAAACAAATCCAATTGATTCTTGTCACATTTTACACAGATGAAAAAAGTGATATAAAAGGGATAACATCACTCAACTAAACTGTACTTATTATAGTCCGTTATATCTTACCATTGCGAACTTCCACGTAATCTCCTGTACAGCTGGAAGAATTTTCCATGCTAGAATTAGTGACATTAGCCCGTATTATGGTACTGGAGCTTGAAGTTTGGATGATCCAGCAGTGAGTTAAGTAGCTGGAAGATAATTTGCAAAATAAACATAAATCAATTGTTCATGGTTGAATTGTACAAAGTTGAACAAATGAGAGACAGCTGGGGACTTACCCTGATATAGACTTGTAACACAAATACCACAGATCTCTGGAAAATGATTCAAGTCATATAGCATCAGTAATTCACAAAAGGCAGTCAGTGTATCAAAGGCAGCCAGGCTCCATTGCTGTGACTTTCTACATACAATGAAAAGTCAGGCTGAAGACACACCGGATGGATTACCTGACATACCTGGTGGATTATTTGACATATCAGATAGAGTACCTGACACATCTGATGGATTACCTAACACGCATGATGAAACCATTAAAAGTTTGGCCATAAAACCGGGTCTTCGATCAAAGTACCAGGTGTCAAAGTTGAGAAAAAAATAGAACTAACTATCCTGGCAGGAGAAGTCATACATGGAATGCAGACAATTTGAAAGCATGTAAAAAAGTTTTGCTAGTTTAGGTTTTGGG
The DNA here is from genome assembly GCA_964020975.1 of Hermodice carunculata. NCBI lineage: Eukaryota > Metazoa > Annelida > Polychaeta > Eunicida > Amphinomidae > Hermodice > Hermodice carunculata. Next base: position 98,158,087 of record OZ026619.1, read on the forward strand.
GAGAAGCCAGCAGAGTGGATCCCACTAAAAATAAGTGGTCAGACATTTTGAGTTATCCCTGCACGAGATCACGCAGGCTTATACTTATAAATTTTATGTATGTATTTTAATCTAAATTTCTACTGGTGCAATATAAAATTAATTAATCAATCGATTGATTGATTAATCAATCAATCAATCGATCAGTCAATCAATTGATCAATCGATCAATCATTCAATCAATCAGATCTGATTATTATAACTATGGGAATAGTACACTAAACGTCATGTTAGGCCCAGTCAGTGACACATTTTATGTTTCAGATATTGTTCAAAAGGAAAGGCACACTCACTAGCACCAACAAGAAGTTCCCAATGCATTTGAGAAATAATTGACAAAATGTGTTTACAACCACAGAATGCACTTTTTTTTGAAGAAAGCTTCAAAACCTGATTTGCTTTAATTTTGACCGATTTTAGCAAGGTTTTGGGCAAAACGTTTGTAAATGTTGCAAAAATGTTGTGATGGTACATTTTAACTTTTGCTGGATACATACCAACAAGCACAAATAGCTGTATATTTCCAAATAAATATACTTTCTCATTTGAAGAAAGCTTCAATAACAAATTGCAACTGACTTTGGCAAAGTATTTCAACAACGTTTTGTAAACGTTGTAAAAACGTCTGCTTAACCTTTGCTGGATTCAAACTGTGTGCAAAGTTTGGTGAATACATTTACATCTGGTTTCGAATTTCTGTCCCTGTGTGACGACAATGATTCACAAAATTGTACATATCATGAAGGAAAGAAAACATTAAAGATTATCTTATCACAAATCAAAAAGTATCAATATATTGGGCTTCATGATATTTATCCTGAACGTTTTTACGAATGTCGAGCGATCAATAATTGCAGCATGCCTAGCTCCACTTCCGCTGTCAGTGAAGGTTGTGCAGTGTCTCATGGACCGCAAAATTGTCAATTTGTACTGTTCTTGGGACGTTTGAAGCTCTGTGTGGATTTTTTTCAAGTAAGGATTTGTATGTGAACCTGAACACATAAGTATTTTACGCACATTTGTGCCGCAATGTATGAATCATTTGTACAAGTTATGCCAGTTGGGCTTGTCACTTGGCTTAAATTTGGCACCTATTTTTCAAACAAAGGAATGGGGTCTATCGATCCATGCTGGCTCTGATGCGCCTGACATGTTGTTTGGTGCTAGGGAATATGAATAACACGGATGTAGACGAGAAACACATAGCGATGGCCACATGCTTGTGGATTTTGGATTATTAATAAGTAAAGTATTTTTGGAATAACCAGATAAATAAAAGTGAGCGAGCCAAACTGCACAAAATAAAGCTTTTTTTTTCTGGGATTTTGAACAAACAACTGTACAGGTAGTTTCTCTGTGGAGTAAACCTTGATTTCTTTTTAAAATATAGTCTGCTGTTGCTAGTCGAGTTGTTAAGCTTTAAGGAAATTAAAGTGATCATCTTTGTGAATTAACCTCTGTTGTTGTCCAATGGAACGATTTATGTGATGTTATACTTTCTTTTTACAGGATCCTGCCACCAAAATGGCAAAAAAAGAACACACCAACACCAAAGAAATAAGCAGGTCGCAGCCCTACCACTGACCGAGAACCAGAGCTTTGGGCCATCAAAAGACCCAGCCCTCAACTTGGAAAGTGATTTGAAATAAAATTACCTGTGAATTGTGACTAAATGGGGTTTTCCCCCCGACACACAAAAACTACATAATAAATACAATTGATCAAGTTAAATATCTATTTTTTCTTGTCTTGTGTCGACTTAATGTTGTCATAGGTTGTGTGAATGTTATATTTCATTTTGTAAGTTGAACTTAATTGCTGAAAGATTTTACCCCTATTTTTTTTACTTTGATGAATGTTGACACAAAGGTTGTGTGAATGTTTTATAACTATGTTTTTGAACAAAGTTGTGACAACGTGTAGAAAACCATATATAAGTAACATTGTGAAAATGTTTCAGCAAAACGTTATAACAACCAAAGTATAACATTGCCGCAACATTGCTGCAATGTAAAATTGTTGGCTTTGTACCATTCAGTAAAAAATTGCATAATTCTAAATCATTATAGCCAATTAATTTATAAAATGAACGAATCATATTCATAAAAATTAAATTTGAAATTTAGAAGAAAGTTTTAGGCATTATTAGCCTTTATAAAACGGGTCATTAGCGGGGAACCAGTGCAAGACTTGTTTCTGTGCCATCAATCCCTGGACAAGTCATTCTGCTAACTAGCGGCACCATGTTTGCATTTCCAATACAAACATCCCAAGCTGATGTATTACGGAATAAAGCAAATATGATGCTCGTTTGTTAATAGGCCTACTTAAAATGTAGCCCACATTACATAAATATAATGAAATTACACCTAACATTCATGATTAGGCCTACCAAAATTGAATCATAAAATAATAAACCCCACACTTACTTACAGTGCTTGGTCTCACAACAGACCCGGCTAGGCCTACCTGATGGAGTGATCAGATTAAATATAATGGCTTGTTTTGTGGTTAATTGGTGAACGGTTATTTTCGTATTATGTATAAATGTTTGCACACTCATGAGACCAAAAATATTGCCCTGGTGTCTTTAGGTTTGTTTCCATTTTATTACAGCGTCATGGGCAATAAAGTTTTATAACAATGCCTGATTTCAAGAACAAATCTTCATGGCCTGCCATTCAAGTCTTGATCATTTGAAGTGTCTTTATTCACTCAGAACATTGGATCCCAAAATGTTTGAAATAAAGTATTAAAATACGCCAAGCATTCTGTCCAACAAGTTCATCTGTCCTTTTCCTTTATAGCTTAGCCTGGGATTCCAGCGTACTCCTTATGTTGCAAACCAGGACATCGAATTGCTGACTGCTACAAGAAAAAACCAGAGACCAAGCCCAAGACAATGAACGGAGCAATAAAACCATCTTTAATCTAGACACTGCAAGAGGGACCACAGATCAACAATGGGTCATGACAGTGACACTGAGTGGAGTATGTCGCACCACCCTCGTTGATACAGGAGCCTGTGTGATGCTCTTGCAGAAGAACATATTTGACAAACTTTGCCAATGAACTGGATGCTCAAGATTACTGCAGCCAAATGACAGCGTGTACAGCATCTCTGGACACAAGTTGGACATTGTGCGACCCATATTCATAAATTGCAAAACCAACAATGACAGCAAAGAGATTCCAGAGTTACCAAAGCATCAACATCCATCTTCCTATACCTATGTGAAGAAACAAATTTCACTCCTGACTTGAGACAGGCAGTCACCCATAAAAGACAACTGGTGGTTTTAAACCGGTCCACTCAACCTTTGAAATATTCTTCATGAACTATAGAATTTAGTTTTTCCAAAATGTATAGGCCTAACCACTCAAAACCCAAAGTTTATTACTATTGCCAAAAATGGAAAAAGACCTGGAAGGTCTGTCACATTTTAGTTATTCTGACTTGTCAGTCAGCTGAGTTTACAACAAAAGAAGCTGGCCTACATCGTTTTTGTGATATTTATGAATCTGGAACATTATAAACACACTCTACCTCCGTTATAACTATAAGTCAGAGAACACAGCCAACAGCACAACACAACCAATGAAGTATTTATCAAATAGTACAGAAAAACACGACCCATATTCATAAATTCCAAAACCGACAATGACAGCAACGAGATTCCAGAGTTACCAAAGTATCAACATCCATTTTCCTGTACCAATGTGAAGAAACAAATTTACTCCTGACTTAAGAAAGGCAGTCACCCTTAAAAAAAAACTGGTGCTTTTAAACCGGTCCTCTCAACCTTTGAAATATTCTTCGTTAACTACATGCTATAGTGTTTCCAAAATGTCTAGGCCTAACCACTCAAAACCCAAAGTTTATTACTGTTGCCAAAAAAGGAAAGAGACAACGCCGCCTGTATCAATGTGTTAGTAGTACAGGGAATCAAACATGAGATAATCATCAGGCATGATGTGCTACAACTTGGACGAGGAGTGGTGGATTACCCAAAGAAAACCTTGTCATGGTTTGGCAAACCGTGGCCACTGAAGAAGATACAAGACAACCCAACCATCAATGCAAGCAAGACGTCCATGAGGAGAACACCAAGGACAGTCGGACAAAAGAAGATTGACGCAGTTCTGGAAGAGTATGCCAACATTTTCACCGTGAATGAGGATCCACATGGACTCTGTGAAACTGACTCCATCATCATTGACACCCAAGGACACTCACCAATCAAGCAGAGGGCATACCGGACACTGTTATCCAAGAGGAAAATCATTGAGATGGAATATTCTGAAACTTGCTGCATTGTTGACTGCTTCATCTGTAATAACACTTCATAATCATTTCTGAAATCTTGTATATTAATGCCGAAGTTTTTTGTCTATAAATTTCTTTGAAATGGACCAGACCTCTGTTGAAACTAGGTGTAACATATAAGGCAACTTTTCCTACGTGGCCCTTGCTGAAGCAAATGTTTATCATCCTTAGCAGGGTCATTCTGACTACAATTTTGGTATGGTAATTCCATTCTCACTATTATCTATCTTGTTTTTGTCATATATCTTTTTGCGCAATTACCAAAATGTATACAATGTATTCACTTCTATGTCAAATAAAATGAAACTGAATCTGAATCTGAATTTGGAGGTGGGCAAAATGCGACAAGACAATGTTATTTGACCAAGTGCCAGCCCTTGGCCATCACCAGTGATGCTGGTACCAAAACCAGATGGATCAACAAGATTTTGTGTCAATTATCAGAAACTGAATGATATCACCAAGAAGGACAGCTACCCCTTACCTTTGATACAAGATATCTTTGGTCTGGTAGGTGGTGCCCAGGTATTTTCAACTATAGATTTGAAGAGTGGATACTGGCAAATTCCAGTAGATGAAAAAGATATTCAAAAGACGGCCTTTGTATGTCACAAAGGATTGTACAAATTCTTAAGAATGCCATTTGGGTTGACCAATGCACCTTCACGGTTTCAAAGAATAATGAATAAAATCTTATTTGATTTGATCAGAGTCTGCGTCCTAGTTTATATAGATAACACTGTTATCTTTATTCCTGATCTAGAGTCTCATGCTGAAGATTTAAAGCAAGTGGTCCAAAAATTGGAAGAAACAGGTTTGAAAGTCAAACATCAAAATTTTCTTTGGCAAAATCAGATGTCAAATTGTTAGGATACATTATTAATGCAGATGGGATTCGTAGCAATTCAGAAAAAGTGGAAGCCATTGTTAAAATGGAGCCACCAACGAATATCAAAGGCGTCAGGTCATTTTTAGGTTTGTACAATAAATACTCACAGACACTGCCTTCTTGCACCAAGGTTGCAGAACCTTTGTACAAGTTGACCAGAATAGATCAACAGTTTATCTGGGAACAAGAATAAGAGGAAAGTTTCCAAGCCCTAAAAGAATAATTGAAGTAACATAGGGTCATGGCTTATCCTCAGGTCAATAGGCCCTGCAAGCTCTATACAGATGCTTGTGGATATGCCATAGGAGGAATCTTAGCGCAAGAAGATGAAAATGGCACAGAAAAAGTCATTCAGTATGTGTCTCATAAACTCTCAGGAAACCAACTTAAATGGGCTACCGTATAAAAGAAGCCTATGCAGTGGTATGCTGTGTGTCTAAGTTGAGACCTTATCTCTGGGGGGCAGAGCTTAGCATGTACAAAGATCATAAACCCCTCAGATCCCTTTTTACCAAAGAAATGAGGAACACCAATATCCAAAGGTGGGGAGGCTTATAAGCTGAGTTGGGTGCAAAGATAGAACATATCCGTGGGAAGAAAAACTTGAGAGCCTATGTTATGTCAAGAATATCAGCCAAACCAAAAATGGGTACATTGGATACGGAAGACTGGATTGATCCAGATGCTTTCCGAGATGAAGACGCTATCCAGAGGATACCTTTAGAAGCAGATGAGTTGAAGGTTGATGAAGTTAGCAAAACACAACAAAAGGAATTTCAGGATTTGATGTAGTCGGCACAAGACAAAGAATTGAGTTATGAAGTTCATGAGAAATTGTTGTATCCAATGAAGAAGCCAACACCCACAGATCCAAGTTATCCTAGGTTGGTCTTACCGAAACAGTATATAAATATAAGATCATAGATAGATGTCATAAGGACGTAGGGCATATAGCACTATACAAAACCTTATGCAGAGTGAGAGAGGCATATGTTTGACCAAGGATGAGGAAATATATCAAAGAGAGATTACGAAATTGTCCCATATGCTTAGTGCATGTACCAAGACCAGACAAAACTAAAATGGAAGAAATGCCCTTGCCAACTACCCAATGCAAATAGTAGGCATAGATTTGATAGGACCATTTGGATTGACTGAAAAAAGAAACAAATATTGTTTAACTGTAATCGACCATCTTTCTGGATAGGCAAAAACTTATCCTTTACCAAATAAGACAGCTCAAAGTGTGTAAGAAGCTTTAACCAAAGACTTCTTCCCCAGACATGGAATTCCTGAAATTATCATCACATATCAAGACCAGGAATTCAATGCACAATCTTTGAGGACATACCTAAAAGGTTTAGATGTAGATCACAGGAGAACAACAGGATATAACCCCCAAATGAATGGCAAGATAGAGAGGTTCAACCAAACACTCAAAGAACTGATAGCCAGGTTAGTGAATAATGACACCTGGAAATAGGAAGAACAACTGGGAAATGCATTACTAGCTTACAGAAACAGTGTAAGTACTATTACAGGTTACACGCATTTCTTTCCCATGTACGGAAGACATTGGAGACTACCTTTAACTTAGGCATTAGGGGCTCAGAGAGACACTCTTGCTCGACAAGTTAGACTCAGTAACCTCACAGATGCACTAACTAAAGTCAGGCAGAATCTTGAAGGTTCAAGACACTTCAATAGAGAGAGACTAAATGGGAGGGCCAATGCAAACAAAGTACAAGTGGGAGATAGAGTGATTCTCAAGGCCCAAGACAGGTTAACACTGACATGCAAATGGGATCCACAATATGAGACCACCAGAGTTAAGGGACCCGTGTGTTGGATATGTCAGCAGCAAACTGAGAAAACCAAGGTTGTAAATAGGAACAAACTAAAAATAGTTTACCCTAACCTTGCATGGGAGGATATCCAGCCCAAACCAGTTCGCAACTCTAAAAAATGAGCAGTACCACAGCCAGCACTTCAGTTCCTGCCAAACCAATGAGCTGATCAGACCACTACTGAAGAGCCAGAGCCAGAACCAGAGGGAGAAGCAAACACAGATCAAGCTCTAGAGGAGACTGAGACCCAACCACAAGTACAGAGGATACCAACCTTGACAGAGTTTGCACATCCATACCATACCCGAGTACCAGGTACCCAGCAAGAAAAATCAGAAGAAGAGAAGACTTCTGAACATCTTCGAAGAAGCAATTCACAGATTATTTGGACTAGCAACAGACAAAAACGTTGAAGAGACAAAACAAATCATAAAGTTAACAAGGATGGAGCAAAAGAAAATAACACATAGGATGAATGAATTGGTGATGGTCTTGAATCATACATCTAGAAATAGATGAGGAAAGGCAGCATATACGCAACATCAAGGACTACTTGAACACCGTCTTGGGAATACAGACAATATGCGTAGGGCATAATTTGGGTCGAGCCATTTCTCAGTTCAAAGAATTGGTAAATAATCTGTACAATTTTATATGTTGTACGATTTTATATTTTATACAACATATAAAATTGTACAGGAAAAGTTTTAGGTTAAAATGCAGTGACAAGTACAAGGTCAAGGACATTTGAGTTAATAAACAACCCCTTGTATAGAGGGCGCCACTGCATACACATACATGGCAGAACTGTACAGTGAAAGGATTTCAAAATAAAAGGTCTTAGCTTTCAAAGTGAGAATTACTGGTGAAGGTTGTTTGCAGGAAATGTGTGGGAAGGTCCACACAAATGTCATTCTTATTAATATATAGGAAAAATCCAGGTGTAGGGTATGAAATTGTATAAAAAAGAGCTCAGCTACAGCACTCCTCAGACTATGCTCAATCAACCGATTGATTGTATGTATATCTGGACAATAAACTGATGAATTGAAACCAGTGGACTTCGGCCTTCTTCATATGCTTCATATAAGACTGGGATACCTTACGCCCAGCCGAACCAGAAAACTTGTGTAATAGGACCACTCCAATGGACAGATGCATTCTACAAGCCTAAGATAATCAATACAAGAGTTACACCTTCACAAGGTACAATATCGAACTTTGACATTTTATTTATATAGCAACAAGTAGGGGCCAGAAGACAGAGCTAGTTGTCGCAGGGTTAAGGTGTCATCATCCACTTTTTCGGAATCCCATTTGGCAATGCTTGGTTTTTCTTGGCTCCAATTAATAGTTGAGAACGTTTGAAGAAAAAAAATCAGATTCCCGGCTACAAGCATGTTATAATCGTTTGTATTGAAAGTGAGGGAGGAAGGGAGAGAGAGAGAGAAGAAGAAGGAAAGGCAGAAAAAATTGCTCCCATCCTCCCCAAAAGCAGTGCCTAACAACCAAACTTTACAAAGAAAAAAAAGTGAAAGATAGATGCTCATATCTATGACCAAGAAAGGCATAATAAAAAGCAGTGCATAGCTACCAAAGAAAGAAAGAGTGAGGTAGAAAAAAATCCTCACTTCCATCCCGAAAGAAAGAGTGAGAGATCATGGAACCATCATCCAAATTTACATTTAATCCCGCCAAAACACAATCATATTTAAATGACAAATTATAATGATGTATTGTGAACGGCCGGCTTCACCCGCTTTAATCTCTAAACAAAGCCAGAAAATGTTGGTGTTGTAAATGTCTGCAATGTCTGTGTTGAAGATATCACGGCCATTGTGACCATATTGAGATTATACCTTTTGCATGTATATTATGTGTTGTGCAGATCAAATACGGGCAGAAGTGATTTGTTCTGAAATATAAATATTTGATCCACGGAACAATCAGACAGGGAGCGCCAATTTGATTCAGCTGGGGGATCTTTGTTGAGATGATCAAATACCATCTATTTATTCTTCTGACCAATTGGATTTAATCATCTGAACAAATATATTTGTTCATGTGATCAAACAAGAGTATATTTGTTCCTCTGACCGAATCGATTTAATGAGAAAAACAATTCGATTCATTCAGAGGAACAAATAGACTGTATTTCATCACATGAAAAAATGCATTTGTTCACCTCATGAAATGTATTTGTTCTTCTGATCAAATGTTTAATCATCCGATAAAATACTAAATAAAACAAGAAACAGTGTTCCATAATACATATATGAACAACGCTTTCATTGGAAAAGTTTGAGCACATAACAGGTTTTACGGATTATAATAAAAATGAATTAACACTTATTTTACTTCTTATTTTTATATACTGAACCCCAATGAAAAGTATCCACATAAAAAAATTAACACATTAATTTTGTAAGTTACTAAGTACTGTGTGTGCATATATGCATGGTTTGGAGCCTACATCAGGGTCATTCAGGACAACTTTTTAACTTTTGCTGGGTTGTTACATAATGCATGTGACTTTTGTGCACCGAATATGGCTTCTGACCACCACTCCTATTGGATGGCTAAAATGACCTGATGTTTTCAGTGGCTTTAAAAAGGGATGTTCAGCCAAGAAAAAAGCCAGTGGTCTCAGGTGTGTTGAGGCGATCATGCCGCGTCTGAGCCAAGGTCAAAGACACCATGCTTTGGGGCTTGCAGAGGGTGGAGTCCCAATCACTCAAATCGCACAAAGAATGGGGTGTACTCGGCGCACCATCCAACGACTAATTGAACGGCAACAAGAAACTGGATCCGTAGATGATCGGCCTAGGCCTGCCCGAGAAAGAGTGACAACACCTGGCCAAGACCGTCACATCCGGCTGATGCACCTGCGAGACCGTTTCCGTACAGCAGCCCAAACAGCCCGTGAGACTCAAGGGGTGAATCACCGTCCTGTCAGTAGTTCTACTGTGGAGAGGCGACTGAGGAGCAGTGGCCTAACAGCCAGAAGACCTTACAGGGGTAACCTGCTGACCCAACCCAGAAGAGAAAGACAACTGCAGTGGTGTAGAGCACACTCCAGGTGGACTCGCCAGCAGTGGAATACCGTCCTTTTTACTGACGAGTCCCGTTTTTGTGTCAGCAGAGCAGTTGGCAGAGAACGTGTGTGGCGCCGGACTGGGGAGAGATATGCACATGCCTGTGTCCGTCAGGCAGATCGATGGGGTGGACCCTCTGTCATGGTGTGGGCAGGCATCAGCAACCGCTACCGGACACCCCTAGTGGTCATTCAAGGGATCCTCAATGCTAGGCGGTACATTGATGAGGTGCTGGAGCCGCACACGGTCCCATTTATGGAGCAGCATCAAGATCTGGCGATCTTTCAGCAGGACAATGCACGTGCACACTCTGCAAGATTAACAATGAACTTTCTCAATGAGAACAACATCAATGTCATGGAATGGCCAGCGTTCTCACCCAATCTGAGCCCTATTGAACATTTGTGGGATCAGTTAGGCCAAGGTATTCAACGGAGGACACCTAGGCCTACTACCCGAAACCAGCTGATCCAAGCTCTGCAGGAAGAATGGAATAATGTTCCCCAACACAGAATTCAAACCCTGGTCAGCAGTATGCGCCGCAGATGTATAGCATGTGTTGATGCTCGAGGTGGCCACATCCCATATTGAACAGAAAAATTTGTGTGACTTTCAATTAGGGCAGTTAATGACATTTTTTGCCTGTAAGTGACGTTAATGTCGGTAGAGCGTGACATTATTTTTACGCCAGAAAAGTTAATGCTTTGTTAAGTTCTAAGCACATCTAGGAATGAAATGTTTCAAGTATAAACAATAAAATACTTCAAAATTGGCATGTGGATACTTTTCATTGGGGTTCAGTATATGTCTTTTCATATTTTAAACATTGTAGTGTTTGATATATATAAATATATACATATATATATATATATATATATATATATATATATATATATATATATATATATATATAATTTTAATGTAAGAGCCAAGAGAAGTCAGTATGTATTACCTGCTGTAGGTATTCCCGCCAAAGCCTGGGGACTGAATGGACGTCGATAGTGATGGATACGCCGTAACAGTTGCACAGCTTGAACCTGGAAAAGATAAAGAAAGAGATATCGTTTAACAAGAACATTTACCACACGTTCTGTTACGTTTATTTCATATCATGTGAAAAACCGGCGATAAGTTCCTTCCTCAAGGATAGTCGACTATCCATGGTTTTTCAGAATACTATTGGATTTCGTTGTTTTCCTTCACAAGTTATTACAATTTATTTGCAACATGTGTGATTCTAACAAGGCGAGAGCTGTCTTTCCTAGTAAGCCTGCTTCAAGGGTTAGTTATGTCTGTGTGCCAAAACAGACATATATTGTTTTTCTATAAAATCTCTTCTCTCTCTCTCTGTTTCATTCTTCTTTGTTTAAAGCCAAATTTGTCAGACATTTCGTTTCAAAACCATTATACATGGAAACTCCAAACTTAGTATCATTATACATCCATACATCAAGTCTTGAGTTTATGTAAAAAGCTTGAAGGGTTTTGAAAATTATGCAAAGTACAGCGATTTAAAAATTTGAATCTTGAACATCTCCAAATACTGAAAAAAGGTACAGATAACCAATCCTACTTCAATCCATATTTATTTGTTGCATTTTAAAATTTACATGGGATCTTTAAAGTCACAGGTCAAGGTCAATTGGACCTTTGAAATGTTCATGCAGCCATAACTGGGTCAATTTTCATCATATTTTATTGATGTTGGATTACCTCGAATTCTAGGTATTGCAGCACTGCACATTTTAATAATTTACATGTGACCTCCAAAGGTCAAGGTAATTTTGCCATTTTAAATTTTCTTCTAGCCATAACTCGGTCAATTTCTATCCAATTTCAATCATATTGAACTCAAATTGTAGATATTTTAACACTGCACATTTTTGTGATTTTCATGTGACCTCTAAGTTCAAGATCAATTGGATATTTTAAATTTTCAAGGAGCTATTAATTCTGTCAATTTTTCCAATTCTAAACATATTGAACCGAAATTATAGGTATTTCAACACTGTATGTATTTGTAGTTTATATGTAACCTCTAACTGTCAAAGGTCAAGGTTATTTGGACCTTTGAAATTTTCCTCTGACAATAACTTGGTCAATTTTTATCCGATTTTGATCATGTTAGGCTCAAATTGTAGATATTATAACACTGCATATTTTTGTGATTTACATGTGACCTGTTAAGTTCAAAGGTCAAGGTTACGTGGCCATTTGAAACTTTCATGCACCCATAACTTGCTTAATTTGGGCCTCTGAATATTCAGCTAGCCATTACGTGGTCGATTTTCATCCATTCAGTCATGTCAGGCACAAATTGTAGCTATTGAATCACTGCACATTCTTGTAATATGTCAAGGTCATTTGGACTTTGAATTCATCTAGCCATAAGCTGAATGGAATGCGAAGTACCAATGCACAAAAGTTGTAACATTTAACATTTACAACTTTTGAAGCCACATATTTGCTTTGAAGCAAATCTTTTTCCTAGTTGTAATTGCAACTTGGTATTCAAAGAAGACCAGCATCAAGTATAATATCAAAGTCTTTGTTCAAATTATGCTTGACTGATAATAAAGACATGGTATCCAATAGACGCCCTATTGCCTGAAGAATTATTTCAAGGTACACCGAATTTACTCCCTATCTAGGCAGTGGATAGGGCCAACATCGTAACATGAAAGTAACGGTATATATACTGCTCAAGTTATCAGGTGAATATTGAAATTCACCTTGACAGGCATCATGCCTTACAAACTATTCTTACCATTGTTTATTTGCAGTCAGGATGACTCAAATATCAAGAAACTGAAAGGGTATTGGTGCAATATATGCAATGATGAAAAATTTGCAAACCATTTTAACCACACATATTGTCCATCCTCCTGTGTATGAATTTATTCCAGCCGGTAAGAAAGTGTTTTGATAGTGAATAAAAAAATATCTGTTTAACGAACGATAAGAATCACGCCTTTGTCACTTCAATATGCTCGGAATCCAATGTTCTGTCTTTCATGGAAATTATGCTTTGCTTTGGTATATTGCATTGGTTTTGTCAAATAGTATACTGATCAAGGCGCTGCCAAAGCATATTATCTACAATAGGAAATAACGCTTTGCTTTGGTATATTTCAATAGTTTTGTCAAATAGTACACTGAACATAGCGCAGCCGAAGTGTATTATCTACTAAAAGCAATCATGCTTTGCTTTGGTGTATTTCAACAGTTTTGTTACATAATATACTAAACACAGCGCTGGCGACAGGGATTATCTATGAACATCAATCTCCACGGAAAATGTTACATGTCATTATCAACATTGGATCAAAAACAAGCCATTAATGTTTAAAAGGAGAAGACAGTTCCTTTTTTTTAAATTCATCACTTTACCTGCACATATGGACACAAATTCAAGCGTGTGACCACTGTTTACATAATACCGCTATACTTGACAGGTGTTCGCCCGGCAATGATTGTGTGACTTCTTAACAATTTCACATGTGAAGCTTAATTCCAGGTCCTCAATGGGCGAAAACCGACACAATCCAATGAAAGCCCCGGAACAGAGAAATTCTACTTGTACGGGCAGGGAATGCGGACCCGGAGCATGCTATATTGGATGTTAATAGGTCCATGATGCAGTGTAAGACCTCTTTCTTTGGATCTCCTTTTAAACAAAAGACTCTGGATTTAATACATGAATAGAAGTTATTAACACCACTAGTTTCTCCAATATAGTAAATATGCTACACAAAGGGACCAACTCCAAACTGAATTAATTCCCCGCGCAGCGTTCAATGTGAAACCCTATTATTCGGCATAAGTGGCAAAAACAAAAACAAGAGCGTCAATTACGAAATTTTCGATGAGTTCACAGTTACATCAAATCGACTGAAAGATTTGAAGATAAGCTACTTTAAATGTGCAATATGCTACGTGACTGTATATCCCATCGCTAAACTAAGGTGTGGTAGATCATACTTAGCACTTGTACTCGCCTAATAGACCTCTCTTTCTTTTTTTCCTCTCCTCTTCTCTTATCTGTACGTAAAGTGATGTACCAACTATCAACTATATGGCAGTTCAACACTTCCATGTTTGCATCGTCACTGCTTGTACAAGAGGTCTTCATACAGGTAATGTGCCTGTTGACCAATTGTTTTTTTAAATAAAATATGTTCAAACCAAACTTACTTTGAAGTGCCCATATTACTAATATAGCGAATAAATTATCCAAACTAATAGGAATATTAAAACGGATATACAACTTTATACCTGTCCAAGCGCTTATAACCATATATAATGCCCCTTTCCTCCCTCATCTAAATTATGCCGTTCTAATATGTGGCTACTCATGCGACCGGATACTCAATCTACAAACGAAAGCAATTCGTGTTATTTCTTCTGTAATAGATAATGCCCACACCGAACCGCTTTTCAAGAAATTAAAGATACTTAGGCTTAAAGATCTAATGTATCAAAAAGCGCTTCACTTCTATGTTCGGTATTGTAAAAACGAACTCCCAGATTATTTCAAGAATATGTTTTCTGCCATTCCTGTTGCCCACACATACCCCACCTGCTACCGCCATTTTCCCCGTTATGCCACCCGTTCACACTCTTCGGTTAAAAATTGCCTTCGTTATTACATGCCAAAAATATTGAATATGACACCCGAAAATATAATGGGGAAATTTATACCCACTAATATTCTGGTTTTTCGAAACATACCCAACTTTGTTTCATCAATAAATATTCCAAATGATGTACTGTTGCAGATCGTTGTACATGTAATCGTTAAATAGCCTAGTTTGTGATAAAATCTCTGATGTAGTTATATTGCGAAAGTTAATATTGATACACGCCGTATATTTACCATCGTCTCCATATACTCGCTGTCTGTTGTCCGATGGAGCGGACTGACCGTGCGCTGGTGCTGTAATGGTCTCCCTGTGCTGCGCGAGTAGTTTAGCTTTCTGGGCCACTCGTTCGGTGCATGGGGGGTCATTGTTGCTATAGCAGATTTCACATCCTCAGTTGGGGTTACCCTGACGTACAATGATATTCAGCTTCTTTTTGTTTTAATTATATATTTGCAACAACTTTTGTAGAACACAATTTTCACTCATCATTGTTTCGCCAAATAAAACTGAGTCTGAACCTGAGTCCAGAATTCCTCGCTTTCAGGTCGAGGTTTGTCTAAATGTAACAAAATATGTTGCTGTCATATTTCTTTAATAAAAGTTTTCCTGACTTGCACGGTATTATTGCATGATAACCATAACTTGTTACAAATATATGCAGGACCTAAACAATGTAATCCTTCATATTTCACGATAACATGCATTCATGTAATCTTTATATGCCATGGTATTACGAATGTAATTCTCTATGCACAACGGCAGTATGCATGTCCTACGGTCAATGCGTTCATGTATTGGTAGCCATTTCAAGTCGTTGAAAAGGACTTGGTATGTCAAAATAATGACTGTCTGATGACACGTACTGCATGCTTTGTGGGCGGGGTTATAGTCAGTCTGTTGACATGTGTCGCATTATGAGACCGCAATGGTCTAGGTGATGGCCTTGCACTGGGAAATCTGGACTTGAAACGGTATGATCGCTTGGAGTTTTTACAGTCCTCCAGTGTGCCTTGACACGGTTGAACATAGCACGTCTTTTTTTTCTTTGCAATGTTTCATCAGAACCGATGACAAGATTTTTACTTGAAGTAACCCCACTTGAACTGAGTGTCATTGGTATTCATATTGAAAATATAAAATCGGTCATAGATATACGCTTGGTTCTATGAAAGATCATCATCTGTGATTTGAAAGTGTTCAGATTACGCTTGTTGACCTTTTGACATTCTGAGATACTGCAAGCTTTCCTGTAGCTTTTTTGTTTTGACGCACACCTGAGCTGCTGACTTCAACAGTTGGACTCGTATGCCCGTTGCTTCCCCATTTCAAGAGATTTGACTTCTTCAAGCACGTAATCCTCTGTGCCTTAAGGCTACGAAAACATTGTCTCTTCGGACATTTTACGAAAAATGTTTTAAGGATTGATTGATGTATCGCAACCCTCTGCCTCTCTAATTCTGTATGTAAGGACATTTCTTACACATTTCTATTCTTAATACAGGCTGTTATTATATCGATCTGCAAGGGACTTTCGATAAGAGTGATCCTTGTGGTGGATTAAGTGGAGAATTTTATCATTAATCCAGGCTTCGTACTTGGCTCTGATCCGTTTGTCATTCCAAGGTGCGCGTTCATCGTCAACATCAACACATAAAACATTTTAAAGTTTCTCATCCATCATTTGGAATCTTCAAAAACTTGGACAGCGTGGGACTTCATTAAGGTCACAGAGGAGGTACTCTCACTGAGGAAGCTAGTTTTGGGTTGTGAAACGCCTGTGCTTGATGTTGACATGTTCACTAATACTGCAGGTCACTGCACAATACATGTACACTGTATAGATCAGAAGGTGGTCACTGATTCCTGACACATGTTGTGAACAGGTTTAAAGTGGAGTTGCCAGGCATGTCCCAGAAAATCTAAAGAAACCCTCAGTGACAGTTAATACCCATGTTTTTAATTTATTTAACAAGCTATTCTAGCCACCAATCTAACCATTATAGTTGCAACCATTGTTCAGAAATTCAGGTGAGAAAGGTGTCTTGGCAAACACTCAGACAGACATCCTATCAAAAACACAAACATACCTTTCTCTTTGATAGGGCTTGTGACCATGATATTAGAATATAAGTCAGTTTGCACGATAAAAGTTGATCGCTATCTTATCAACATAGAATATACATACTCGGGACGGCCCGGAAATTTATCTTCAGATACGCTTCTTTGTAGGAATGTGCCTTTAATCTGAGATACATGTATCTTTGACTGCTGACCACATGCAGAGGCAATACTTCGATACACCATCGTCGTAATAAATTAGCTGTTGATGAGTTCCCTGTAAGCATAGAAAAGCCAACACTTTCTCATATAGCAACACAGTTAGTTTTACTCATGTACAGCGTTAAATAATCATAAAGTTAAAGTCGTCCCATGTAAAAGTGATTATCCTAATCAGCATTTGAAGGAGTAATTACTCGACGTGCAAGGACACTCTGGCTAAATCTGTTTTGCAACTGAGTAACATGTGGCAGGACAAATCTGGACTATGAACTCAGTCCGGATCTGTCCAGTAACATAACTCAAAAACTATTCACAAGTATTGTCTAATATCTATCATGTAAACATCTCTGGTCCTTACCATCTTATAAATATAAGAAAAAAAATCCAATAATCTATACTTTTTCAGATACCGAAAAAACCATCCCATTGGATCCCATGGGATCCTACTGGATATCCCATGGGATGACCTTGTATCCCATTGGATCCCATGGGATCCAATTGGATCACCAGCTTCTGGTCCATCCCATTGGATTACATTTTACACCTACAAATGCAATTAAAAGTCATAAGCCATTCACATTCCCTTCATGCATCATAAGTCACGGGTTATTGTCTGTGGTGCCAATTTTGTGTAAAAGTTTAGATGACCATAATTCAGACACTAGATTTGATAACAGAGATTGTTTTGATATTCAAATCTAGTATGATTTCAGTTTGATACCAGTTTGCCTTCAGGTGCTTCCAAATGTTTTTATGGATTTTGTTATTTTCAAAGAAAACACCATCCTTCTTTGTTTGTACATATTCAGTCTCATTCCTTAGGACTGTCCCATTGGATTGTCCCACTGGACCATCCCATTGGATGCAGTGCAGAAATTGCACAAGTGTCAAACTTAGTATAAGTATCAAATCATATACTGAACAATAACAAATATACAATCAAACTATTTAAAATAAGTGTTTTTTTTAAGAAAACACCCATATTTTGTTCATTAGTCGATATTCATCTCCATCCTACAGGACCATCCCATTGGATGCAGTGCAGAAATTGCACAACTGTCAAACATGGTATAAGTGTCAAATCATATAGTTAATAATAAATATACAATCAAACATTTAAAATGCGTGTTTTTTCCTGATAAAAACACCCACATTTTGTTCACTAGTCAATATTCATCTCCATCCTACAGGACCAACCCATTGGACTGTCCCATTGGATGCATTGCAGAAAGTGCACAAACATCTTTTACAAGTATCAAGCCAAGTGATTCACTACTATTCCAAATATAATAATGAGTTTTTGTTTTGTTATTTTTTAAGAAAACTCCATATTATGTTCATTTGTCAATATTCATCTCCATCCTACAGGACCATCCCATTGGACGGACCCATTGGATGCAATGCAGAAAGTGCATAAATACCTTTTACAAGTATCAGCCAAGTGATTCACTACTATTCCAAATATAATAATGAGTTTTTGTTTTGTTATTTTTTAAGAAAACTCCATATTTTGTTCATTTGTCAATATTCATCTCCATCCTACAGGACCATCCCATTGGACGGTCCCATTGGATGCAATGCAGAAAGTGCATAACTACCTTTTACAAGTATCAGCCAAGTGATTCACTACTATTCCAAATATAATAATGAGTTTTTGTTTTGTTATTTTTTAAGAAAACTCCATATTTTGTTCATTTGTCAATATTCATCTCCATCCTACAGGACCATCCCATTGGACGGTCCCATTGGATGCAATGCAGAAAGTGCATAAATACCTTTTACAAGTATCACGCCAAGTGATTCACTACTATGTATTCCAAATACAATGAGTTTTTGTTTTGTTATTTTTTAAGAAAACACCTTATTTTGTTCACTAGTCAATATTTAACTCCATCCTACATTGGATGAAAGGCACTTACTTCTTTTTCAGGCATCAATCTGTACAGTTCACTGCTAAAACTATATGTATTCAAATAATTCTAATTCCTAATGGGAGCATGTTGTGTCATTTTCAAAGAATCACCAGGATCTTTTATTATATTTGTAAATACTGAACTTCATCCAATATAACCATCCCATTGGATGAAATTTATACACACTTAACACTGGCATAATCAATTCAGATATTCCAACAAATACAACTCTTGGTCTAGGCTGGCTCCTGGCAGTCGCGTAGGTGGTGTGATCTTGTGTGACCCAACAATCAACTGCATGCCAACCAGCAAGATGGATGTGTATACGCTCTTTTCACTGTGTTCCGCATTTTAAAGCCAAAACTTAGCGTTATGCTGGACTCAGCTACAAGAAATGAAACCACCATCATGATCCTACTGGCATACACTATCCATCTTTTCATTTTTAATTGCTGAGTGCGGCGCAAGGAGTTTTAATGCATGCAAATTGGCCAACTTTGCATCATTTTGTGCAGAAAAATCACAAAAAACTTGGCTTTTTATTGGCTGATTTCAATGAAAAACACATCCATGGACCTGCACGGTTCTGATTCAAATGATGAGACTGGTTGTGCACGCATAAATCCCCCGTTTTTGAACTTGGCACATTAGGACACCAGATGTAAGTGACCAGATACAAGCGAAAGTGGAACCATAGATGGAACAACAAAGGGATGATACTGAACACGCTTTGTAGTTGTCATGCCCAGTTGGCCATAAAATGAATTAGCACTCCCATTGGTAGTCCATCTATAGCACATCCTGGGTCAAACCCTAAAAAGTCCCCGCATAACAGCTAGGGTCTTCATTTAAGGAACTTTCCTTAAATTTAAAATGGCATATCATTTAAAAATAAGGAAAGTTTCTTAAAGTCACTTTCTGTAGACTTAAGGAACTTTCCTTATACTGGTCTACAATTGAAGAATAAGGAAAGTTCCTTTAAATGGCTAAATCCGATTCTGTGTAGATTTCAGAAAGATGTATAGATTTAAGGAACTTTCCCTAAAATGGTCCTCGATTAGAAAATAAGGAAAGTGCCTTTAAATCACAGGAATCACATTCTGAAAATTTCCTTAAACTGGTCTATGGTTGAAAATTGTGGATGTTTCTTTAAATGGATAAATCACTATCCTGAAGATTTACAGACATTTCCTTTAAATGGTCTATGATTAGAAAATAAGGTGAGTTCCTTAAAATATAGAAAACACATTCTGATGAATAATTAGAGAACTTTCCTTAAACTGGCCTATCATTCTAAAATAAGGAAAGTTCCTTAAATATGTTAAAGTGACAAAATCACATATTAAAGATTTAAGGATTTTCCCTTAAATTGGTCTTGGGTTGAAAAATTATGGAAAGTTCCTGAAAGCGATCAAATAACATCCTGTTGTTTTAAGGAACTTTCCTAATTTATTTCTGCTTTTCTGCATCTAAACCATACAGTTCAGCTATTAATGACAGGCAAAAATTGAAAATAGACCTATTCTCAAAACAAAATTCAGGGTAAAAAAGGTACACATCCTGGGAAAAAAAACTTTCCATTTTGGAAAGTTTTATTTTTCTATATTACTAAATATCTACAGGTATGTTACATATTTAATCACCAGGCAGACTGATGAGTGCATCAATGTTAATGTCAGATATCTCAACTGAATCAATTTGAAAGTCAAACGGATTTGCCCTATTTGAATCATGAGTAGAATTGGATGGAGTGCAGAAATTGCACATGTGCCAACTAAGTATAAGTTTCAAATCATATAGTGTACAATAACAAATATACAATCAAACTATTTAAAGTATGTGTTTTTTTAAAGAAAACACCCATAATTTGTTTATTAGTCAATATTTATCTTCATCCTGCAGGACCATCCCATTGGACTGTCCCATTGGATGCAATGCAGAAAGTGCACAAATACCGATTACAAGAATAAAACCAAGTGGTTCTCTACTATTCCGAATATTATAATGAGTCTTTGTTTTGTTTTGTTATTTTTAAGAAAACATCATATTTTTCCATTAGTCAATTTTCATTTCCATCCTGCAGAACCATCCCATTGGATGAAAGGCACTTAGTTCTATTACAGGTCTCAATCTAAACAATTCAATGCTAAAAATATGCATTCAAATGATTCCAATTCCAAATGTGAGCATGTTCTGTCATTTTCAAAGGAATCACCAGGATATTTTATTATATTTGTAAATATTGACCTTCATCCAATAGAAGCATCCCATTGGATGAAAGGCGCCTACTTCTTTTACACGCATCAATATAAACAGTTCACTGCTACAACTTTGCATTCAAATAATTCCTAATATTTGCATGGTTTGTCTTTTTTTAGAGGATCCCCCCAAATCTTTTAATTATATTTGTAAATATTTGCCTTCATACAACAGGGCCATCTCATTGGCTGAAATTTGTACACACCTAACACAGGTCACAGGTATCAATTTTCAATGTAAGAAAATGTTGTTCAATGTAAGAAAATGTGAATGATTCCAAATGTTTTCATGTTATTTTAGAAGAAAACATCAGAGTTTAAAACTTTTCTTGTACATGTATATATATTCACCTTCATCCAACTGGACCATCCCATTGGACCATCTTGTCAGAGTTTCTGCATGTCACTTAATTTATTAACATGTGTTCTGTATCAACACATTCATCACCTATAAAAATCATTTCAGAGTCTATTTTGTGGAGAGTTCATCAAAATGTACTTTTGTTTAGTCCAACTGTAAAGTTCAATTGGCTTGACCAATGGGGTTTTCCAATTGAATATCCAACTGGACAATAACATTTTGATGATGTTGGACCCAAATTGTAGATATTGTAATACAGCACATTTTTGTAATTTACATGTGACCTCTAAAGGTCAAAGGTCAAGGTCATTTGTACGTTTGAAATATTCATCCAGCCATAACTCAGTCAATTTCCATCCAATTTTGATCATGTTGGTCACAAATTGTAGCTACTGTAACACTGCACTTTTTTGTAAACATTTACATGTGACCTCTAGAGGTCAAAGGTCAACGTCATTTTGACATTTGATATATTCATGTGGCTATAACTCGGTCAATTATCATCCAATTTTGATCATGTTGGACACAAATTGTAGCTACTGTAACACTGCACATTTTCTTTCTTTCTTTCTTTCTTTCTTTCTTTCTTTCTTTCTTTCTTTCTTTCTTTCTTTCTTTCTTTTCTTTTCTTTTCTTTCTTTCCAGGCAAATTTGTCCGACATTTCATTTGAAAATTATTACTTGTAGAAACTCCAAACTTGGCACAATTATACTTCTCTAGATAAAGTCTGGCTTTTCTATTCTGACATGTCATGCTTTACAAAATTACGCAAATGGGGGCTAATGAAAGTTTTAAATCTTCACTATCTTATATACTATAGTAGATGTGGTTCCACGTATATAGTTTGATATCAAAGTCAAGGTCATCTCAAATGTCAAGGTCAAAGGGTCAATTTAGGCCAAAATGTCATTTTTGAGGTCAAGGTACACTTCAGGTAGAGGTCATCTCAAGGCCAAAAGTCATTTCAAGGTCAAAGGCCACTTTCAATGGTGGATTTTTTCTAGCCATAACTTGGTAAATTTTTATCCAAATTTTATCATGTTGGGCTCAAATTGTAGTTATTGTAACCCTGCACATTTTTGAAATTTACATGTGACCTCTAAAGGTCAAAGGTCAAGGTCATTTGTACCTTTGAAAGTTTAATCCAGTCATAACTTGGCCAATTTCCATCCAATTCTAATGATGTTGGACTCAAATTGAAGGTATTGCAACACTGCACATTTTTATAAGAACATGTAACCTCAAAAGGGCAAAGGTCAAGATCATTTGGCCCTTTAAAAGTTTCATCTTGCCACAAGTTGATCAATTTTCACCAAATTTGGTTCATGTTGAGCTTAAATTGTGGGTATTGTAACACTGCGCAATTTACATGTGACCTGTGAAGGTCAAAGGTCAAGGTCATTTGGACTTTGAAATTTGCATTGCAGCCATAAGCTTAATGTAATGTGAAGTACGAAAGGATAAAAGTTGTAACATTCAATATTTACAACTTTCGAAGGCACACAGACAGATGTGCTTTGAAGCAAATCTTCTTTTCTAGTTAACATGTGTTCTGTATCAACACATTCATGCACCTATAAAAATCTTCATTTAAGAGTCTTTTTTGTGGAGAGTTTATCAAAATGTACTTCTGTTTGGTCCAACTGTACAGTACGTTCAATTGGCTTGACCAATGTGATTTTCCAATTGAATATCCAACTGGACAATAACATGAAAAATGTTTTATTTTGATTGAATAATATTGTATAATTTACATTGAGTACATTAGCACCTGTTGCCACCCCGATGAGAGACCGCTGGTCATTTAAAACCATTTTTTCACAGACGTCACTTATTTTTCGAAAGGGGGGGGGGAGTTACTTGTACATGTACCTCTCATAATACCACATTTTACCTTGTGTACGCTCTCAGTGTTACACAGTGCATATGTGTAATGCAGACATTAGGACATTCGATAGCTTGGGTCACTTCGCTGGGTACAGCGTGTCAGAGACCTTTACCCTTGTAGGCAAGTTATTTATATCCTGGGCAATGAGACATCGGCCATCGCTAGGCTTATGGCTGTGGCTTTGGCACGGGCCTGGACGTGGCACCCTCCTTTTTTTGGTGCATGCAAGTTACGTATGCTGGAATAAATTCAAGAAAACTCGCTCCATGTTTGGGCATCATTACTTGTGGTCTCAAGTGAAACACCTTCACAAGCCTGGTCTTTGGTGACAGGTACTGCTCTCTCAATATTACTATCCTGGAAAAGGGGCGGAGGGTATTAAAGGGTATTGCAGTACTGCTGGAAACCCTCTTATTTTTTTGTATTTTGTACTGACCACTATTTAGAACATTTTTTTTTTTTGATCAGCATTTATTTTAAAGTTGCTGGTAACATCATAAACAGTCCTCTCTTAAGATTGAGTCTAGCCTACATTTTAGTAGCTTCTCGAGATCACTGGGAAATCAATGTCCTGATAGAATGCAAATTATATTTAGGAGTTTTGGCGGTCTTACAACAAGACATCTCATTTACTTAATATGCTGGTAGCAGCATATATATAGGTGTCAACTCTCACGTTTTGACCGTGAGTCTGACGGGAATCACGGTTTGAGGACTTGCCTTACGGCCACTTCAAATCTCACATTCGTCTCCTGTTCAACAGAAAATAACGATGTAAAAAAAAAAGTAGGAAAAATCAAGCGAATTAAAAGATTTTTCAAAAAAATCTTGGCTTCTGATGACTTTCCCGATCCGAAAGTCATAAAATAACATGATAACCGTGATGCCATGATGCCCCTTGCTACTCGGTTATGCCCAGATGCTGCCAGATTGCACCATTTTGAACCTAAAAAAACAAAATTTTCTGAGGGGAGGCCCTGGGGGGTTCCCCCTCCCACACCCTGCCTCAGTCAATCCTCAAGGTGAGATTTCTCCAAGGGTTGACACCTATGTAGCAGTACAGTGAAAAACTATCTCCAAAGACAACCTTTGGGGATGACCAAATTGTGGTCTCACCAGACAGTGGTCTTTCATGAGAGGTATACATGATATGAAAAGTACTGAGCAAAGTGGTCTTTCAAGACAGGTTGCCTTTCATTTGAGTGGTCTCTCAAGAGAAGGAACCACTGTATGGATTTACCATACTGGAATTTTGGATCTTATTACACCTGTCTCTCTGGCTAAATATATCCTGCCTTGCAGGGACCCTGCGGATGGTCAGAATACATAGACCAGATTGGGCATTTCTAAAGTTGACATGGGTGCTAGTGTTTTACCAGAGATGGGTTTGCTGTACAGTGGGCTCTCTGGCAAAATGTATTATGTTTATGATACAGATACAACAAATATGCTAATAAAATGCAAGCACTTTACATGTACTTGAATTAATCTAGCTTATAAATTTCTAAGGGAATCCCAAGTGCATTTTTTATGCCAGCTTTTTATTATTATTATTATTATTATTATTATTATTATTATTATTATTATTATTATTATTATTATTATTATTATTATTATTATTATTATTATTATTACTTGTAGCATGCTTAGCCAGCACGCTTTATTGTCTTCATTGCATTACGGCTAGTAGTGCAACAATGCTTGGCAGCCTTGGTGAACTCCAAGCTTGAAAATAATACAGCAAAAATGAACTAGAAAAGAGGACTTGCGTGACAGCAAATCTGTCTGGGTGCCTTCAAAATGAAAACAATTTGAAATGCTAGACTTTGCCATTGTTCAACATAATTTAAACTTTGTTTTTTAGAATAACTTGCATAGATTAAAATGCTATAACATTGGTTCTTGGCTCATTGGATGTGGCCATGTCAAAAACTTATGAACTGAATTTTTAATGACACTACTGTCTGTAATAGTTTTGAAGCTATTCATGATCTTGATTTTGTGTATTTGCCTAATTTGAATAAATTAAAAGCCTACAACTCTGGTTCATGGTTTACTGGATGTGGTTATGTCACAAATCTGCAAATTGAAGTTGGAATGGTACCTCTATGTATAATATTTCGACGTAATTCAAAATTTAGGTTTGTATATTCACTTTGTTTGTATAAATTAAAATCCTCCAAGTTTGGTTCATGGTTCATTGGATGCATCTATGTCACAAATCTATATAGTAAAGTTGAAATGGCACCTCTAGATATAACAGCTTTGAAGCTATTCAATTTAAATTTTGTGTATTCACCTAATTTGCATAAATTAAAATTCTACAACTTTGGTTCATGTTTCAGTATGATGCGGATATGTCACAAACCTATAAATGGAAGTTGGAATGACACCTCTATCTATAATAGTTTTGAAGCTATTCAAGATTTACATTTTGCATATTTACCCTATTTGCATAAATCAAAGTCCTATGACTTTGGTTCATGGTTCGTTGAATTTGGCTTTGCCACAAACTTACAAACTGAAGTTGGAAAGGCATTTATATCTGCAATAGTCTTGGAGATATTCAACTTTTAATTTTTTTCAGTGCCCCTAATTAGCATAATTTAAAATTCTACTACTTTCAGTTACTGTCCATTATATTGGCAAGTGTCACAAACCTTTACATGCACATTGAAAGAAAGAAAAACATTTTTTATAAAAAAAAAATCTGGGTTTGCACTCAGACATGGCTTGGTCAAGGAACCTATCTCAATCTGCATACAACTATGGTTTTGAGATATTCAAGGTTTGACATTTTGAATGCCCCGAATTTTCATAATTCTAAACATCTAGATATTCCATATAAAATGGCAATTTTTATGCCATGCATGGAGATAAGACCCTGCAAAATTTTGAGTTTTTGATGAAACTGTCCAATTTCTTTTTTAAAAAAAGCATTAGCAAACTGGTAATACAGTTTTAAAGCCTTCCTCCATCTTCCAAGCGCTCACATTTCAAATTGAGCCTATGACAAGAAGGTGATCACTCAGAACCATAAAAAGTAGAAGAGCCTCCCCCCTCCCCCCCCTGTTTTTTTTATACATGTATCACATGAGCAGCATACACAACTTGTAGAATTTTAATTAGTATTAATTTGGGACACTTTGTATAAATTAAATGTTGGATATCTTGAATACTGTTACAGGTAGAGGTGAAATTGCAACTTCCAACTTGTATGTTTGTGTTGTACACACATCCTAGGAACCAACAAGAGGCCCATGGACCTAAAGCTCAGCTAGCACTATGGCTATATATTGCACCTTCATTTTCATTTCGAAGTTGTGTCCTCAATTGGCTTCTGAACTTGAGAAAATGCAAAGGTCAATTATATAGGTGGCTTTAATTTGCATGATGTTATTGGAAGGTTTATCACGGTATAATATGTTTGTAATGAATATTAACAGACAAAAGGATAAATCAGATAATGTATGTATACATATCATTTTATTTAACTAGAAAAGTTAGGAGAATATTTATGAATGTTTTAATCTTTTTTTGTAGTTCGTTTGTGGTATATCTGTATTCTGTGGGTTGTTGTATCAATCAGTGACCTTTAAACAAGCAGGTTAAAGGTGATTTATGGATTATAAAATACTCATGTAAATTGCATATTTTGTATCAATTTAGTAACCCTAGCTCACTTATATCAATATTTTGTACTTAATTATCAATGACATCTGTAATTTGTATTTTGACCAAAAACTGGATCAAGGGCATCCAAATTTTCATAAAGGTTAATTACTGACCAAATACATAGTTGGTGTAAGTTTCAAAGCTCCATCTTTATTTATGATCATAATACTGAATTTACTGTGGTTATTTTACACCTATGATGTTAGTTCCATTGAAAACCATCGGTAGAACCACCAGCACTCCACTTTTTATAAACGTGCTTCTCTATAATACGCCTATAATGGTAAAATGCCTATTTGTTCACATGTAAAGATAGAATGACCATCACAAGAAAATCATCTCCTGCATTTATTCCATCAGTGACCTTGAGAAAGTGGGCTAAGGTCACCCATATTATGTAATATACTTTCAGACATGAAACAGATATGCTGTGACATTTGATTAAGTTAGCTTGATTATTTCTCATGATAGCTCTGAGCACATATTGGCTCATTAATTTCCGTTCACCTGTACGTAGCGCCAACAGTACTGTTCAGATTCCACATATAAGCGTCCCAAATGCTTCCACCAAATTTTATAAAGATCCATCACAAATCAAGGACTCTAGAGTGTTTTCAATTTTTTCACTTTTTGGCCTGTATATTACGTAATCCTGTAGATGGCATCACCAATAATGCAAAGAATCTAGACTGTCACTCGTAGAGCATGTCCAAAAAATTTCAAGAGGCTAACTTTAAAATTGTTCATGCTATCGTGTTGGCAAGCAAATTGTCTACAGATGGAACGACAGAATGACTGCCAACCAGAAATGAGTGACCGCATAAGCTTTGCCACCTTTAGTCAGCAGAGCTAAAAACTAAAGTTGTAGAATTTCAATTAATGCTAATAAGGGACACTTGACCAACATAAATGTTGAATATAGTCAACATTATATTAGGTAGAGGTTCCATCCTAGGTTCAGTTCATTGGATTGTGCTGTATGCCTATTCAATTAACCAACGTTGTAGCATTTTGATTTGTGCAAATTTTAAAAGTGCACAGACAGATTTGCTGCCTCAGTAGCAGCTTCCCAGACTGGGTAAAATTTCTGATGTTGGCACTCGTCAAACAACTGCTATGCCCAACAAGTATTACACTGTCCAGTCAAGGCTGCTATAGAGCCAAACAGATTCACTGAGAAGCACATTTTTTTCCTAGTTGGCATCTGTGCACAATGCAAAATTGAGTCTCAATTACAGGTCTCCCTTCCCCAGCTAACTGTAACTGACCGATGGTCTCCTGTATCTGTGTTCTTTCCTCCAGGGCTCCAGCTGATTTAACAGCGACAAATCCAAGATTTACATAAATGCTATGGCCAAATTTGAGCATTGATTAAGTTATAATGCATACTGTTGATTTCCAAAAAAATAATAATAATAAAAAACGTTCACATAAAGGAGGTTATGTTGATGGACTGACACACACATTCAGTGTGGCAAAAAATAGTTGGAAGTTTGGGGGTTGCACTGAAAGAAACAAGTGGAGGAAAAAGAATTAGATTTGTCATTTGTAATTTATTAACATTTATCACACATGATGTGTACATGTAGTTATGAATTCTCCCCATGCAAACAAGCACATGCTTTGTGGGCAGACAGATCTGGCATATGTCACTGTTCCATCAGAAAGAGGGGGATCAGGTATTTCTGAACTGGCCAACCAGGGGCATTTTATTTTTTGCAGCAGCATACTGGAAGGCCTCATATTTTCCTTACTTTGCACTATCCATCATTTTAGAATATCTATCTTTTCTTTACTATGTAATGGAGCAAAATTATATTCTGTACTAGTACACTGAAATCCCCCTTTAATACCCCCTTTGTCAATGAGCATAAGCTGTTTGTTTGGACTGACCTGGAGGAAAGGATTGGTCTGGCCCATGACCCTGAGTGTATGTGTAGGTTAACATGCATTTCCTTCGGCAGGGTGAGGAAACCTGATCTGAACCCTTTGTGTTGTGTCCATCACATTTTATCCTACTGGTGCCAATTCAGTACCCATAATCCTAATTGATCAGTAAACCACAGAAAGCTACTGGGGATTTGTAAAGAATCAGCCTTGAACTAGCATATGGGATCCACCCCATCAGACCTGAAATAACCCTATATGTTGGTTTTATACAATATTCCTGTATGGGGGCATTCACAATTGTTATCATTTTTTATTAGTGGGCATGGATGTTAACATTTTTGAAAAAAAAACATAGGATATTTGAACATAGTGAAGAGTGTGAGGAGATGGGTGGGTACAGGAAGAGGATACCCCTTCCCCTCCCTACCCCCACCCCCCCCCTTCTCAAGGAAATGTTTGAAAAAATTGGACCTCAAATGATGCAATCTAGTGCAACTCATTAAATATCAAAACTGAATTTTACACTGAAACTCCTGCATTCCCAATTTCTTTTTCAATATGTTTTAAATATAGATTTTGGACTTTTCTTTTTATAAAATTATAGTGTTAAACTATAGATTCTGGCCACGTTCTTGCCTATATGGGCCATTGTAAAGGGATTGAATATGCAAGTGCACATTGCAAAAAGCAAAAACAAAGGGGGGGGGGGGGGTACCCCCCTTCCTCTTGAAAGTAGGCCTACATGTATACTCTGAATGTGAGGAAATTGAATAAACCTTTTACTACAATATACATAGACAAGGCTGTTATCCTTTAATACCAACCAAATTTTTTGAAAAATTGAGCAACCACTATGAAATTTATGCAGTGGACAGTGGAAGCATGTCACCAGATGCTTGGTTGAGCTCAGCTTTCATTGACCTTGACCTATTTTCAAGATCACCTGGTGTTATCAAATTGATGTCGAGAGGGTCTTTAGAGCATTTGCCTGTTATATTTTGATTGTCACGTGACATTCAGGCACATATCATACTTCGCAATAAGGAATGCATGGAATTGAGCATGCTTTTGGTGGCTTTGATAATACAGTGGTACCTGCTCTTAAGACCACCTCTCGTAAAAGACCACACTAGATTTTAAGACTGCCCTTTCAAGACACTGTCCTTTAATTTCTTTACTAACTTACCTGCAGTGAAAGACCACCTGTCATATGTGATCACTTTTGTCTGGCATTATGGGTGGTCTTAATAGCAGGTTCCACTGTACCAGAATGTCCATCATTATCAGTCATCACTGGCTGTGTTTGATGTCTACTGGTATTTAATCAAGTAAAAGACTAAACAGTTAAATAATGTGTGTTCTCCCTCTATGTGGGCCTAGAGAGAGATTGAATACTATGATCTTGAAGTCATACATACATGTATTTGTAAACTCATTCCATATCAGCCCCACATTATTTTACAATGTGGATCACAAAAGCTGAACTTTACAAACCCGATTAACCTTTCAAATATCACACTCATTAAGTTTGAAAGGAACACAAATGTTTTGCCTATTTTATTAGTGCCAAAGTGGCAATGACTACTGTAAATTGCTTTAATTTCACTGTTCTCTTATTTTCACCTTTAGCTGATGGCTCAAAACCATGAAAGAAAAAACACAGTTAAACAGTATAATAAAATTATTTGAATAGGAATTGTTTGCAAAATAGGGAAATTAAAAGTACAGTGATATGTCAAAAATACAAATTTAAAGAACATTTTACAGCATTTCAAACTTATTTCAAAGCATGTAACTTCTGTAAAAAAAATTAGCTATACTATTCGACATTTACTGTATCCAAAGAAATTTGATTTGGAAGCTTTATTGGAGCTCACATTGCATCCTTGACAAAACAAACAGAAAAAAAAAAAAAAAAAAAAAAACAGAAAAAAAACCAAAACAAAAAAATAAAACAAAACAAAAACAAAAAAACTGACAAAAAAACCCAAAACAAAAACAAAAACAAACCAAAGAAAAACAAAAAAAAAACAAAAACAAAACAAAAAAAAAAACAAAACAAAACCAAAAAAAAAACAAAACCCAAAAAACAAAACCCCCCCCCAAAAACAATACAAAAGAAAAAACGCACCCTATATATATATATATATATATATATATATATATATATATATATATATATATATATATATATATACATATATACATATATATATTTTGTCCATAACATAGGTCTGTTTTGATGGGCTAAACTTCTGCATGGGATACTACTTAGATCAGTGAGGTCCATGAAGCTCTAGTCTGCTTGGTCTAAACACAGAGACTGCCAGCACTGTGGACACTGGCTCAGTCTGATTTTGACCTTCCTGGCCCAAAGACAAAGTAGGTACAGCTTTATGCATGCATTGATGGTGGCAAGGCGAAATGTGATCTCTCTCCTCACAAGCTGTATCAAATGTTATCAGCATCATCTCTTTCAAATAAACATTTTTTGTAACTGGGCAGCTAGCTACAAGAGTAGCTACCTGGTGCGGTGCTGGGAGAAAAGAAAATGAACTGATAGGGCATAATAGCGACGGGGTAAATTAGAATTTGAGAGTGCAGGGAGGAGCGGAAATGGTGGTAGCCCTTATAAGGGCTCCGATGGGGTCTCCCATGGGAAATGCCTGAGCCTTAGAGGCAGGGATAGGGTGTATGAGAGTTGTTTTTTTCTTTTTTTTTTTCCTTTTTTTGTGGGGGTGGGGGTGGGGGTGGGGACTACAAGCGATGAGTGTTGGGGGATATATCCAGGACCAGGGGCCCACCACAGCTGTGAGAGAGTGTGTGGTGGACCCTTTGCCTTGGCTGTGGTCCTGGAAAACATGGCAGCACAAGCTGTTAGGATAACCATGGTTTCCTCCACCTCATCTATTTTTCTTTTCTTTCCTTTTATTTTTTCCTAGGCCACCTGTGTCACACAGGACCGCAGGGCATAAGCAGAGAGCCACAGTAATATTATCATGCTCAATTTACCTCAGCTGGGAGTAGGGGGTGGGGAGTGTACTCCCATTACTAAACATTAGGGAGAAGCTTTGCAGGGAAAGACTGCCTGTTTTGTTAGCATTTATTACTGTCAAACACCCCAGTTTTCAAACTATTGGTCCTAAATGCCCCATTTTTAATAGTCAACTGTATATTGTAATGGGTCTGAGTAATTGCTCTCCCCCCCCCCCCACCAAATGGAAGTGGCCAACAAACTAACTTTATAAATACCAGCTCCCAAAGACCCCTGTTAATAACATTGATTCAGTTCCCATTGGGTCTGGGTTTTATAACCTCAGTGGAGCCTACTCATCCTAAAATATGGGTATGCCCTCCTCCCCGCCCCCTCCCTAAGGTTAATGTAACTATCAACATTACTTTTGAAACTTAGGTCTTTACAATGATCAGTAAATTTTAACCACAGATCTGATCCTACCTACAGATGTAAAGTTGTATATACTTGGAGGGATTCAAGAGGGGAATGTTTTGGGATTCAAGAGGGGAACGCCGTCTGTTCGTCTGTCCCATGGTTTTACCACCATAACTTCAGAAATTTTTTAGACGGGACTTTCAAATTGCACATGATATTACACTCCTATATGGCCTTCTTTGTGTGCAACAAACATAGTTGACCTTGACCAAATTCTCAAGGTCACATGTGCTGAGCGACGTTACCAATCTAACTATTGAAAGCCTGCATCTAGCAATCTGAAGCTTACACACAAGAAGCTTCATAGAGTGATCTAGAAGCCTATTGAAAATCAACGTCATAGCTCTATATTTGACCTACTTTTTGAGGTAAAGGTCAAGTGCACAATGGTGGAATTGGTAAACGTAAGGAAGTATTTAGGTCAGTTATATGAAATTTTATACACACATGTATCATAACCAAAAAATGTGTCATGAATCAAAAGTAGGTCACTAGGTCAAGTATCTGGGTCACAGTGACCTATTCATTGAATTTTTTTCACCACTGTAACTTCAGAGGCTTTTGAGACTGGACTTTCAAATTGCATATGATAGTACACCACTATAAGGCTTGCTTTGTGTGCAAGCATAATTGACCTTGACCTAATTTTCAAGGTCACACACGCGTCACAAGTTTGCTGAGTGAAAGTGTGCATCTTGAAATCTAAATCTTAAAACAAAAGAAGCAACATAGGGTGATCTAGAAGGCTATTGAAAGTCAAGTTTATACCTCTATATTTGACCTAATGTTTTGAGGTCAAAGGTCAAGTGTACAATAGTAGTATTTGTTGAATTTATGACAAGATCTCCATTTGTGAAATTATTTGATGAGTGGCAAAATGGCCGTGATCTCTTACACTACAGGCTACCAGCAGCTTTCTGATAATACACTATACCTGATACTATGGGGCACTATTCCTATTCACTTACAGCAAAAGAGATTGAAGGCGGCAGAAGAGTACTGCATTCTTTGAACGGTATTTTTTCCTATACCACCAACAATAATACAAGAAAATGGTCACATTGTATTATGATGACCTTTTAATAAGACGTTACATATTTGTTGGTGTCTTGAGTTATGCCGATAATATAGTTCTTTTAGCCCCCACCAATCATTAAAGAAGCTTATGTTAATATGTACTGAGCATGGAACAAAGTATTTTTCAATCTTTCCAAAAGTAAGCTTATAATTTTCGGGACACTGATCCCAATGCAGGAGTTTTATTCAAGAATGAGAAGGTGGAATGTGTCCAAAGTGACCAACATTTGGGAAATAAATTTGGTAACCAATTGTTAGAAAGAAACAGTTTATGCAATTGGAGATATGTTTAACAAGTGTAATTTGCTTATCGCTGAGTTTGACAAAACATTTCCTCATGTTAAGTACTGGCTTTTTTAATCTTTCTATATGTCTGTGTACGGTTGTGTTTTTTAGGACTTTTCGACAACATATGTGGAAAAGATTTTCACAGTGTGGCGTAAATGTATCTGCAGATTACATGTACTTGATATAACTGTTAACACTCACTGCACCTTAGTTTGTTGTGTGACAATATCCCTGTCGAATGCCAGCTCCATTTAAGATTTCTAAAATTTGTTATCTCTTGCATCAAAACAGGGCCAATTATTTATTGTTTCCATCACAAGATGTAAATAGGCCAATGATGGAATTCCCTGTGCATTTCACACGCGGTTGCCATTTCGATTGCTACATGGAGCGATTGGTTGTGGCGCGCGTGATGTCGCGTGTACCATCGCCCGTGAACCGCGTATATGGAATCAACTAAAAGAAATGCTGCTGTTTCTATTTTTGACGCGCGGCATTCGCTCCCGAAACCACACATATGGAATCCAAACTTAAGGCAATTTGTGATCAATTGTAGGTCCAGACATCCTGTGAGGAACACATTTTGGGAGATTTTGGGGGGGACTTGTGTTCTATAAATTTACAAACTAACTTCAAAGTTCTGTGGAACAGATGCACTGTACCTCCTCCTGAGATTCGAAAAATATATGTTTGAGCAGATGTGTAATAGAGACTTGTTAAAAACAAGGTACTGTACCCTGTAGGTCCAGATGGATTCAACAGTGTCCCATGTTGTTCAATTGGATCCAACAGTATCCCATGTTGTCCAATTGGATAAAAAAGATCCCAAGTTTTCCAATTGCAGTTGTGTCATTAATTACACAAGGTCAGATTTCCCTTTTGGTGAGTCTTGTATTTCTTATAGAATAAAAGTCATCAGTAGCAGCCTAAACACAATCTTGAAGATTTGGTATTTGATTGAAGTATTTCATAGAACATGGCCGGAATTTAAAAAAAAAAACAAAAAACAAAAATGCAAAATAAAAAAGCGCATGTGCATAATGAGGTTCATGACTTTTTTGAGTGCATGTTATTACCAGCAAGTTCAATTTAAAGCACAAAGTCATTGTACATTCAACTGATAATTCACATTAA
Organism: Hermodice carunculata; assembly: GCA_964020975.1. Classification (NCBI taxonomy): domain Eukaryota; kingdom Metazoa; phylum Annelida; class Polychaeta; order Eunicida; family Amphinomidae; genus Hermodice; species Hermodice carunculata. Next base: position 98,193,143 of record OZ026619.1, read on the forward strand.
TTAGGCACATGAAATTATCAGATTATAGGAAATGTTATATTGCTTGAACATTATTATTCAAGCTTTTGAATTGTTGCTAGCTTTCTTCTTATGTGGTTGTACCTTATGTATCAACAAAGTTGGAAAGTTTGAAGTTTCTTTTCCTTTCAAGTTCAGAGAGATCATACTCTGACTTTCAAAGTATGCTTCGTGTAATGATTCTCAATTCTGTCCCTGCACATAATGATTCTCTTTCTTTTGACATAATCAATGGAAGGTACAGAAGTGTTCAAGTATTTAAAATGCTCTGAACATGATATACAGACATTAAAAATTGTTCATGTGAATAATTTTTTCCTGCACACATTAAATGTATTGCAAAATGCCACCATATTTACGTCTGTGTGTGCCAACACAGACATTGTCTTTCTTCAATTTCATTCATTTTTTCCTCTATAGTACCAAATTTTGTTCGCCAGTTTTTCTGGAACACTATTACACTTAGAAACTTCAAATTTGGCATGGATATAGGTCTATACATGAATTTGTGCCTATTAATAAAAAGATGAAAATATGTTGAAGATTATGCAAAAGAGGGGCATTTGAAAATTTAAATCATGAATATCTCCAAAATTGTTATAGGTACATGCAACCAATCCAACTCAATTCATACGTTTGTAACACTGCACATTTTTGTAATTAACTTGTGACCTCTAAAGGCAACAGGTACTATGCACTAAAAGTAAATTGTACATTATTGTCCAATCAAAAAAAGACATTTTTCATGTTATTGTCCAGATGGATATTTCAATTGGAAAATCCCATTGGTCAAGACAATTAAACTGTACAGTTGGACCAAACAAATGTACATTTTGATGAACTCTCCACAAAATAGACTCTGAAATGTAGATTTTTATAGGTGATGAATGCTCTAAATATAGAACACAACATGTTAATGAATTACAAGATGTGCAGGAACTCTGAAAAGATGGTTCCTATGGGAGACGTGACCATTACTGGAAAGGGCTTCACCATGGGATTTCACAGTCTCCAATAATATGTACACATCTATATATATTTTTGATCAATAAGTTTGAACTTTTCAAGCAAACTTGTAGATAATCTTTAATAAATGTGTTACCAGTAAAATTTTAATATGTGGCTTTATATAGCTTAGTTCTGAGCAGTTTTGTGTGAGAAAAAAAAATTATGGGATCCCATTGGATGAATGAAAAGATAGGATCCAGCTGGATACCATTGGATACCATGGGCTGTCCAATGGGATACCACAGGACATCATGGTATTCCAAGTAATTTTCCAATATCTGGAATTTGAGACCCCGTAGGAAATTTTGTTTGGTATATATATGTATATATATACACAACAACAATGGTCGCCCTTGTTAACATGCAGACTATCAGCTTTTTACTTTGTTTTGTTTTTTGCAATGTTCAGGCACAGATCCGGACCCGATTCTTAGTCCATATTTGTCAAGCCTTATATATAATGCACATAACTAATGGCAATGCACAAAGAATATTTTTATTCCTAAATTCTACTCATGATTCAAATAGGGCAAATCCGTTTGACTTTCAAATTGATTCAGTTGAGATATCTGACATTAACATTGATGCACTCATCAGTCTGCCTGGTGATTAAATATGTAACATACCTGTAGATATTTAGTAATATAGAAAAATAAAACTTTCCAAAATGGAAAGTTTTTTTTCCCAGGATGTGTACCTTTTTTACCCTGAATTTTGTTTTGAGAATAGGTCTATTTTCAATTTTTGCCTGTCATTAATAGCTGAACTGTATGGTTTAGATGCAGAAAAGCAGAAATAAATTAGGAAAGTTCCTTAAAACAACAGGATGTTATTTGATCGCTTTCAGGAACTTTCCATAATTTTTCAACCCAAGACCAATTTAAGGGAAAATCCTTAAATCTTTAATATGTGATTTTGTCACTTTAACATATTTAAGGAACTTTCCTTATTTTAGAATGATAGGCCAGTTTAAGGAAAGTTCTCTAATTATTCATCAGAATGTGTTTTCTATATTTTAAGGAACTCACCTTATTTTCTAATCATAGACCATTTAAAGGAAATGTCTGTAAATCTTCAGGATAGTGATTTATCCATTTAAAGAAACATCCACAATTTTCAACCATAGACCAGTTTAAGGAAATTTTCAGAATGTGATTCCTGTGATTTAAAGGCACTTTCCTTATTTTCTAATCGAGGACCATTTTAGGGAAAGTTCCTTAAATCTATACATCTTTCTGAAATCTACACAGAATCGGATTTAGCCATTTAAAGGAACTTTCCTTATTCTTCAATTGTAGACCAGTATAAGGAAAGTTCCTTAAGTCTACAGAAAGTGACTTTAAGAAACTTTCCTTATTTTTAAATGATATGCCATTTTAAATTTAAGGAAAGTTCCTTAAATGAAGACCCTAGCTGTTATGCGGGGACTTTTTAGGGTTTGACCCGGGATGTGCTATAGATGGACTACCAATGGGAGTGCTAATTCATTTTATGGCCAACTGGGCATGACAACTACAAAGCGTGTTCAGTATCATCCCTTTGTTGTTCCATCTATGGTTCCACTTTCGCTTGTATCTGGTCACTTACATCTGGTGTCCTAATGTGCCAAGTTCAAAAACGGGGGATTTATGCGTGCACAACCAGTCTCATCATTTGAATCAGAACCGTGCAGGTCCATGGATGTGTTTTTCATTGAAATCAGCCAATAAAAAGCCAAGTTTTTTGTGATTTTTCTGCACAAAATGATGCAAAGTTGGCCAATTTGCATGCATTAAAACTCCTTGCGCCGCACTCAGCAATTAAAAATGAAAAGATGGATAGTGTATGCCAGTAGGATCATGATGGTGGTTTCATTTCTTGTAGCTGAGTCCAGCATAACGCTAAGTTTTGGCTTTAAAATGCGGAACACAGTGAAAAGAGCGTATACACATCCATCTTGCTGGTTGGCATGCAGTTGATTGTTGGGTCACACAAGATCACACCACCTACGCGACTGCCAGGAGCCAGCCTAGACCAAGAGTTGTATTTGTTGGAATATCTGAATTGATTATGCCAGTGTTAAGTGTGTATAAATTTCATCCAATGGGATGGTTATATTGGATGAAGTTCAGTATTTACAAATATAATAAAAGATCCTGGTGATTCTTTGAAAATGACACAACATGCTCCCATTAGGAATTAGAATTATTTGAATACATATAGTTTTAGCAGTGAACTGTACAGATTGATGCCTGAAAAAGAAGTAAGTGCCTTTCATCCAATGTAGGATGGAGTTAAATATTGACTAGTGAACAAAATAAGGTGTTTTCTTAAAAAATAACAAAACAAAAACTCATTGTATTTGGAATACATAGTAGTGAATCACTTGGCGTGATACTTGTAAAAGGTATTTATGCACTTTCTGCATCGCATCCAATGGGACCGTCCAATGGGATGGTCCTGTAGGATGGAGATGAATATTGACAAATGAACAAAATATGGAGTTTTCTTAAAAAATAACAAAACAAAAACTCATTATTATATTTGGAATAGTAGTGAATCACTTGGCTGATACTTGTAAAAGGTATTAATGCACTTTCTGCATTGCATCCAATGGGACCGTCCAATGGGATGGTCCTGTAGGATGGAGATGAATATTGACAAATGAACAAAATATGGAGTTTTCTTAAAAAATAACAAAACAAAAACTCATTATTATATTTGGAATAGTAGTGAATCACTTGGCTGATACTTGTAAAAGGTAGTTATGCACTTTCTGCATTGCATCCAATGGGACCGTCCAATGGGATGGTCCTGTAGGATGGAGATGAATATTGACAAATGAACAAAATAAGGTGTTTTCTTAAAAAATAACAAAACAAAAACTCATTGTATTTGGAATACATAGTAGTGAATCACTTGGCCTGATACTTGTAAAAGGTATTAATGCACTTTCTGCATTGCATCCAATGGGACCGTCCAATGGGATGGTCCTGTAGGATGGAGATGAATATTGACAAATGAACAAAATATGGAGTTTTCTTAAAAAATAACAAAACAAAAACTCATTATTATATTTGGAATAGTAGTGAATCACTTGGCTGATACTTGTAAAATGTATTTATGCACTTTCTGCATTGCATCCAATGGAACCGTCCAATGGGATGGTCCTGTAGGATGGAGATGAATATTGACAAATGAACATAATATGGAGTTTTCATAAAAAATAACAAAACAAAAACTCATTATTATATTTGGAATAGTAGTGAATCACTTGGCTTGATACTTGTAAAAGATGTTTGTGCACTTTCTGCAATGCATCCAATGGGACAGTCCAATGGGTTGGTCCTGTAGGATGGAGATGAATATTGACTAGTGAACAAAATGTGGGTGTTTTTTTTAGGAAAAAACACGCATTTTAAATGTTTGATTGTATATTTATTATTAATTATATGATTTGATACTTATACCATGTTTGACACTTGTGCAATTTCTGCACTGCATCCAATGGGATGGTCCTGTAGGATGGAGATGAATATCGACTAATGAACAAAATATGGGTGTTTTCTTAAAAAAACACTTATTTTAAATAGTTTGATTGTATATTTGTTATTGTTCAGTATATGATTTGATACTTATACTAAGTTTGACACTTGTGCAATTTCTGCACTGCATCCAATGGGATGGTCCAGTGGGACAATCCAATGGGACAGTCCTAAGGAATGAGACTGAATATGTACAAACAAAGAAGGATGGTGTTTTCTTTGAAAATAACAAAATCCATAAAAACATTTGGAAGCACCTGAAGGCAAACTGGTATCAAACTGAAATCATACTAGATTTGAATATCAAAACAATCTCTGTTATCAAATCTAGTGTCTGAATTATGGTCATCTAAACTTGTATACAAAATTGGCACCACAGACAATAACCCGTGACTTATGATGTATGAAGGGAATGTGAATGGTTTATGACTTTTAATTGCATTTGTAGGTGTAAAATATTATCCAATGGGATGGACCAGAAGCTGGTGATCCAATTGGATCCCATGGGATCCAATGGGATACAAGGTCATCCCATGGGATATCCAATAGGATCCAGTGGGATCCAATGGGATGGTTTTTTCGGTATCTGAAAAAGTATAGATTATTGGATTTTTTTTCTTATATTTATAAGATGGTAAGGACCAGAGATGTTTACATGATAGATATTAGACAATACTTGTGAATAGTTTTTGAGTTATGTTACTGGACAGATCCGGACTGAGTTCATAGTCCAGATTTGTCCTGCCACATGTTGAGTATATACGCCAAAACATACTACTCTGCTGCACGTGTTGACCAGGTGCTGGTGTCCAAAACCAGTGGCTTTCATAATGGCTCACTACTTATACAATATTGTGTAATGTCTAATACTATTTGCGTGTTTTTCACCATGTAGTCTTTAAGAAGGCATATATATATATATATATATATATATATATATATATATATATATATATATATATATATATATATATATATACGTATACATATATATATATATATATACGTATACATATATATATATATATATATATATATATATATATATATATATATATATATAATATATATATATATATTTCAGGTGGATTTGGTGAAAATGGGTGTATTTTCTACTGGCTTTGTGACGTAGTGCTGTCTCGTGACTCTGAGTTACACTGATTCACCACTCGTGGCTGATATAGCTAGACAGATAAAATGTCACTGTGTGTGTGTGTGTGTGTGTGTGTGTGTGTGAGATTGGGCAGCAGGGTTCACACGTTATGCTGCTATTTTAGTATTTTAAATACCCTATTTCTAGCCAAGTTCACTTGTGAGTCTTCTAGAAGAGTTACACTTAATACTCCGCTACCTTTGCTGTTGCCATTATAGGAAGACTAAAAGTACCAAACCTAGGTAGCTCAATGATGTCATTTTTCAAATTTTCACCTTTTAACAAATGAACAACGTCAACAAAATATTTAAATTACAGCTCCTACAGAAGTTTATTATATAATTAAGAATATAAAATCATTTTGAAGTTCATCACACACATTAACAACATATTCCATGACCAGGAAGAGTAGCTACATATATGTGTATACTTGTTAAGGGCTGAAACTGACACTTTAGGCTCGGACAGAAAATCTCTGAATACAGCGATAGTTGGAGCAGAAACCTTTGTTCGTGCCACTTTAATACACTTAGTTTGATGACTATGAAATCGGTTACTTTTGCTGTTACCATTAGAGAAATTAATAAGTTCACTCATTTTGGTATTTAATGCCGGCTAGATCTCTGGGCTAGCGGATGATCACTATCACCATCGTAAATCATCCATGCATGACTAAGCCACTTAACGCGGACCATGTCTGGGGAAAGAAGGGTAGAAATCAAAGTTACAGCGAGACGAGTTGTGGATGCCTGACACAACAAAAATGTAGAGCTATTTCTCGAGCACTTTGCAAATTTTAATTTGCTATTCACAATTCGAGTGTATTACCCTTTTCTTTCCATATTCACGGCTGATTCAATGCTGTTTACATAGGTGTCTTTGTGTTTTGTATGCATGCACGATACATGTAAATATGTTTTTGTGTACATATGCAAGTGCATAATTTTTAAGTAACGGAAGGTACTTTACCATCACGTATCTCAAAGTAGTAGTTGGAGCATGGGGTGGAAAGGAACATGTATGAAGACATGACATGGGCTTTTAAATGATATGATGAACTGTTGGCTCCGTAGATGTAGCACAGGTCCATTGCACTGGAAACAAATCCAAACGGTTTCACTGAACCGAGAAGGGGTAAAACAGCCAAAGTACCACCGTCGCCGTGATTCCACGTCACAGTCACCAGCAAAAGCCCCAAAATATATGGACTCCTATTCAACTTTCCAAAGACCATATACCATGCCGTGGTGATTTTGAAAAAAAGGAACACTTCATACGGCATGGGAAAATGCAAGTAATAAAAATGGATTCTTGGCGCTTAAATTGCACTTGAAGAGTAAAGAAAATGTGAGAACTCCCCTAAATTGTCTTGCCGTTCAATCAGGGTGCTTGCTCACTGATAAAACGAACATATATGAAGCAAAAAGCTGTGTGTAATTTTGCTGCTCATTTTCAGTTACCATTTTTCTGTGTAGGTTGTCGGACAATCTGGTGGGTGATACAGTTGCTCCTTATTAAATTACGTAGTTAAAAAACATGACCCACATTCACTAATTTCATCTGAACAATGAGAGCAAAGTTTAAAAAAATAGGAAAAATCAGAGAATCAACAGTCACCAAAACATTATCATTTATCTTCCAATACGAATATGAAGAAATAGGTTTCACTCCTGAGTTCAGACAGACAGTCACCTATAAAAGGTGGTTTTAAATCCATCCTCTCGGCCTTTGAAATTAGTTTTTTTATTAACTACAAACGTAAGTTTTTATTTTTTCCAAAACATTTAGGAATAAACACTTAGAACCCAAAATTTTTCACGTTTGCCAGTTTTCGTGATATTTATGAATCTGGCAAAATATAAAAGCACGCTACCACCGCTACAACTATCCATCGGAAAATTCAGCCCACAGCACAACCTAGCTAATGAAGTAGTAATCAGATCATTTACAAAAACATGACCCAGATTCACATTTTTCATCCAACAGTGACAGCAAAATTAACGACAGCAAAGAGCAGAGATTCAAAAGTTACCAGAACATCAACATTCATCTTCCAATACCAATATACAAGAGAGCGCTTGCTAAAATTACCTTTGAATGATATTTAACCTGAAAGAAAATACAAACATTCTATTTGTTTTATGGATAAAGCTCTAATCGATCATTTGCTGATTCGCGTAGAAAATGTAACATAGCCTAGTTTTCAAATTAACTATCAGGTATTTTATTGTTGTGATATGTTGTATTTTCACAAGGCATCCAAAAGAGTCAAACGTAGTCTCGTTTGTCGCCGTACTTTTAAATCGCTTTGAATGCTCAGGCACTTGAAGGGGGTTACCACTATTTCGCCTTAAATACAGAGTGTCACAGTGTGCTTTTACTCGGTGAATCTTTCATGAGAGCAAACAAGCTAATCTTGTTTCAGCACTCTAGAGATATCAAACAGTTTTATGTTTCATGTACATTACTTGGATCAAAGCCAGTGATTACCAAACCATGTAAAGTAAAGCGAATAGTGCATTATTGCTTGCTATTTCTATGAGTTCTTTATTATTTTCATTCGGAACGAGCGGGACTCAAATCTGCAACCTTTGGCACCAGTGGCCTCGCTGAAATGGGAAACGCACATATCCACGCAGCCAAATTATGTTATGATTGAAGGTGTATGAAGAATAATTTTATGTTTAATTGGAATTATTTGATATATGAAATGGTTACAGATTTTTCAGAACGAGAAAAACAGGAGCAGATGATTGACATGATGACATGAAAAGGACATGATGCTGTTGTGAGATCATCGCTATTAAAGCAGTTGTGAGGAAAACCCAACCTTGTGCAATGTAACTGTCATTCGAAGAGGATTGTAATGATACAACAATGAGGCATTGTGTTGACTATGTAAGTTTTTCTTTCGGATGAAACAAACTAGAAAAAACGTCAGTTAAGCACAAATGTCAGAAAAAATATATGACCATGCACATTAGAAAACTGCGAAATTATGTGTGAACTGTGGAAAGAAGTGTTTGGGAGAAAATTTAAAATATTCAAAACATAGAAAGTTTCATTTTTGCTCAAAATAATATGGCAGAAAATATTTCAATAGTAGAAGTAAGACCAGTGTATTTCTAAAACGCACATACTGCGTGACATTCAAAGGTAATTGAAAGTACAATTTAAAAAAGATTCTAAAATTAATGAAAATGAAAGGAAGGCATGAATGAGAGAAAAATTAAAAAAAGTGTTCGTTGAGATGAAAGCATGGTAAAAATGGTGAAAAATGAGCATAGTATATACATAGTATATATGGTGTTTTTACTGCGTCGATTGCATGTACATGATTTAAACAGAGTAAGCTTGTTTGCTACGAAGTTTAATTTCTTGAATCATGAACAAGTTTAGATGCGTGATAACCCATCGCCGTTGTTCCTGTATATTTAAGAATCATTCGCTTCTGGTAAAACGTGATTATTTTACAATGATGATTCCCCTCGTTGAAGATTAAATGTTCTCTTTGCAATCTGCTAATTCTAGGGAGTCATATTAAAGTATGCGCCTGTCGGATCTTCTGAAGAACTCCAGGACTGAGTCCTGGACATACTCTGTGGTATCAGGGATAATCGACGAAAATACTACTGGAGGCATGTATAACTAACATGACTGCCACAAGTTACTAGTGAATTGAACGCACCGTCATCTTTCTGAAGAATAAATATGTGGACAGAAATACAATGCGATGACATATTTTGGCACATACCTTTGGCTGTCTAGGAAGCCCGGCGTCATGAAGGCTGTGTTGCTCGAAGACCCCACATTGTAGTATGTAGTACAATTTGCCCCCTCACCTGAAAATGAGCACACTGCGTCATGTGTGACAAGCAATGGTGACGTTGGACCCTGCACCGGGGGGGGGGGGGGGGAGGGGGGACTTACATGTAGAATTGAACTGGGTATGTGCCGTGGAAAAGCCCTGTTTTCATTACTCTCAGGATTAGAAAAGGCCCCCAAAATGTACACACCTGGATTAGGTTAGGGGTAACAATTAGGATACACCAATTCAGCAATCCTTTCAACACATTTGAGGATTAAGAAAGGGTATCTTTTATCTTTCTGGTGTAGGATTACGTATTGTATAGATATGTCAGCGGTACACACACCCACCCTGATATTGAGTATGTGACCCCCCTCCCCCCGGCACTGCATCACATGTAACATGCAATGGTGACATTGTGCACATCTTTTATTTACAAATATGTCCGAAACGCCAATAGGAAGGTAATAACAAATCTCGGTCATGAAAAAGAAACGACAAAAATAACAATTCGCTTAACAAATATGATTTGACTACATAAAGCGAATGATGCAATCTACGCTTCTTTACACAACACCAGACATATTCTTCATAGTTTCTTTATACTTTATGACATAGATGATTCTGTGTGATGTAGATGATTATGTTCATTATTGGTCTAATTTAATCCTAGATATTGCTAAACAATTTTTTTGCAAAGTAATTAATATTAAACCAAAGGACAAACCGTGGATAAACTCTCTCTTCAAAAGATTGATGAGAAAATGTAGTAGAGCCTGGAAACGTTTAAAGAGGTCTGATAAGAAGCCTCATCTGATAAGAAGCCTCATCCCTTGTCGCGGAAGGAATATCTAGATCACGAAAGACTCTTTCAGTACTTAAACAAATACGCAATAAAGTTGCAAGTGAGATCAAGCGCTCAATGGGCACCTCCTTCTCTAAGTTACGTAATGATTTGGAAAGTAAAGAAATGAATCCTAAAAGGTGGTGGAGTTTATCTAAGTCTATTCTAGGATGCAAACTACATGAACAGATTCCACCAATCTTGGATGGGGGAATAATCGTTTCTGATAATGCTGAAAAGCTCGAAATTTTAAACAAATATTTTGCCAGTCAATGTAAAATAATTCCAAATGACAATCATCTTCCTCTTCCAAACTTTGCTCTCCGAACCGATTCTCGTCTAGAATCGATAGAGATTCAAAGAGTACCACCCCCTCTGTATCTGGACAACACAGTCATCCCTGAAGCTACCAGTTACACTCATTTAGGGATCACTCTCTCGTGTGATATGACCTGGAATGAGCATATCAGGTGCATTGTGAACAAAGCCAGGAAATGCATTGCCTTACCAAAAAGATCAAAATTCAAATTATCCAGAAAAGCATTGATAAAGCTCTATATCCCAATGCATCGTCCCATTTTAGGATATGGTAATGTTATTTTCGACAACTGTAGTACGTCAATGTCTGACCTACTTGAGTCCGTTCAATACGAAACGGCCAAAGTATGCACAGGCACACTAAGGCATACCTCTCATGACCGGCTATTATACGAACTGGGATGGCTGACCCTTGAAGCCAGGCGCAAAAATTCAAAACTCATATTGTTCTTTAAGATTCTTCATAAGTTAACCCCGGACTACCTGTCAGCACTCGTACCTGATAATGTAACACTCTCTACCGGGAGACAATTAAGAAATGCCTTACAAATACGTCAGTTCAATTATGCTACCAAACGGTTGGGGTACTCATTCCTCCTATCAGTTATTAACCAATGGAACAATCTCCCTGTTGACATTCATGATCCCGATTCGCTGTCCGAATTTAAACGCATACTAAGATCAACACTCCTGACAGCTGACAAAGTACCTAATTGCTACTCATATGGAAACTGTTTTGCCACTATTTTTCATACTCAATTAAGATTAGGCCATTCTAGATTAAACGCAGATCTATTTACAGTAATATATTCTTCCTTTTCCTACTTGTTCATGTATGCATCCGGACGAAAATAAGATGCACTTCATTTTTTATTGTCCTAATTCCAGACAAAAGCTATTAAGGACTGTGACAAAAATTCTTGCTCCAGGTGTAAACCCAAATCTCCTGGTACATTTAGCTGGCGATATCCTTATTGAATTTTTTCTGTGTGGTAGGAGCGAGCTCGATGAAGACATAAATGAAGCTATATTTGATGCGGTGCAGCGCTTCATTGTCGAAAGCAGGCGGTTTCATTTTTGACCCAACTACTTGATGTACCTTTCGTTGTCTCTGTCACATGGAATGATTAATACCAATATGTTAATCTGTGGTCATAGCAGTACAGAATATTGTTAATTGTCCTGTGTGTAAATATAATTTGTGTGTCTGTGTGTATTCTGGAGAGCCTCCAGATTAGCTACTCATGCAACTATTAGGCAATCCAGTGGAACTAGATATGTTTACAATACAAAACAATACTTGACACATTTACGCTTGGAAACGCCAAGGTAAACATATCATTATATTACTAAGCATTTCCAGTTTAGTATTAAGAGGTGTGATGTACAGATAACTGTTTCTAGCTTCATTGTGTATTTTTTTTGCTGAGCCATTTAACACAATAATTCAATAATCAGAACTGCTTAGCAGTATAACCATTATAATGATACAGTTATCAGAACTGCTTACCAATACAACCATAATATTGATCCAATAATCAGAACTGCTTACCAATACATCTATTATAATGATACAATAATCACAACTGCTTAACAACACAACCATAATGATACAATAATCATAGCCGTTTAAGAATACAACGATTAAACCGATACAATAATCAGAACTGCTTACCAATACAACCATTATGATGATGCAATAATCAACACTGATTAACAATACAAGCATTATAACAAGACGAAATCGAGGGCAAAGAAATGAACCCACAAAATCTGTGGGCGCTGACGAAGTCTTTGCTTGGGTGTAAAGTATACCAGTCCTTGCCTTCACTTATCGAGAGAGAACACGTCCAATCTACTTATAATGAGAAAGCAGATTTACTTAATAACGCATTTCGCCAGTCAGTGGCAGTTTCCTGCAGATGCATCTCCCACCGCTCTACCTTATCTCCACCCACTTATTGATGCAAGGCTGGAACCCTTTTTTCGACGAGAAAATGTTAACAAAATTCTCTCCTCACTTAAGACACCCAGTGCCTCAGGCACTGATAGAATTAGTAATATATTGTTGAAACACATGGGACCCAGTATTTCCTAGTCTCTTTGTAGATTATTTAATTTCTCCTTGGCAGCCTCTCGATTTGCGGAACAATAGAAAAGATCTAACCTATGTCCCATACATAAAAAGGAAGATAGCCAAACAAAGAGGAATAACAGCCCTATATCCCTTCTCCGCAGTAGCGCCAAGGTAATGGAAATTAACAAATTTTACGAATGTTTATTTACACACAACTTATTGACATAGAAAAACTCTTGTTTTAAGGAAGATAATTCAGCAGTGATGCAACTCATAAATACTGTTCATAAAATTTGTAGTGGCATATATTGCGGAAATGAAATGTGTATTATTTTCTTGGATATTTCAATAGCATTGAACAAAGTCTGGCCCGAAACGTATTGTTTAAGCTTTGTACACTTGGCTTTTGTGATGAGTTCGTGTCTTTGACAGATTATCTTTCGAACCGTTTCCGGGCAAGAATCTAGTTGGCTCCCTGTTGAGGTAGGTGTTCCCCAAGAGTACATACTTGATTCTCTTCTGTCCTTTATATATGTCAATGGCATGGTTGATAATATTTCTTCAGAAAATAGCCTTTTTGCAGACGACACTTCTATTCTTGAAGTTGTGCAATATCCTACAGAGTCCATTTTTAGATTAAAAAAACAGACTTGGGTCTAATAGGGACCTGGGGAATGACATGGGAAGTTACGTTTGATCCATTAAAATCCCTCTCTGTTCTGTTTTCTACCAAACGAAACAAGTCATACCTAGGGCCACTTTGTTTTGAATAGAAACGAAATTCCAGAAGGTGCAAGCAACATACACCTTGGTATTACTCTGTGTTCAAGCTTGAATCGGAAGAGCATATTTTTTTACGAACTGACAAGGCTGGTAGAAAGATTGCCCTGCTTATGCGATTTAAATTTAGGTTATCCAGAAATGCATTTTGTAAATTATACAAATCTATGGTTTGTCACATTCTCGAATATGGATGTGTATTATTTGACAACTGTGATCAAACCTTATCGGATCAATTAGATTCAATTCAGTATGGAGCAGGGAGAACGTGTTCAGATGCCTTACGTCACACGAATCGTGCTCGTCTACGTGTCAATCTCGGCTGTGAAACGCTACCTATTCGCAGAAGATATTTCTAACTTGTCCTCTTCTATGAAATGAATATCAACAAACAGGTACCTCCGTACCTCACCAATCTAGTCATCTTTACATCTGGAACTTTATAATCATACAATGAACAGAACTGTTAAACAATACAGCCGTTATAATGATACAGTAATCGGAACTGTTAAACAATACACCCGTTATAATGATACAGTAATCGGAACTGATTTGCAATACAACATTTATAATGATAGGCGATTTACCCCTAGTGTAAACTCCATTGATCACTGCGTGTGAAAACACAACACGAACAGGTCGCAAACAAGATGTTCAAGTCGTTAATTATTATAGATGTTTTGTCCTGAAAATTCATGAAAGAGCCAGTTCATAGCTTTCGAAATATGTCTTTTTATCCAAATTATCTGGTTTCCAAACATAACACACACTCTGGCCTGAAATTACGATTCAATATTAAGACGCATGGTTTGTCACGGTTGGGTTTTTAAAGCGTACCAGTGCGTGATGAATCCACAAAAATGAAATTAAATCCGGCAAAAGCAGTTGATCTTCCAAGACTATAGCTTAAATTACGGAATACTTTAATGGACATACCTTGCTCAATGGTAAATCCCAGGTAAAGAACAGTTAAAAAAGCCTTTGGAACCGATATCATCTTCAATTGACGGTGCGGCTTTTAAGAGGAAAAATAAAAAAGTATCACCCGAGTTGTTATGGTCCACTGTTATGTGCACTGCTAACAAGCCAGGATTCTTGAGTCACATGCATAAGAAAGTAACGGTTACGCTATCTTCAAAACATCAATTCCGTTAAAACGAAGAGCCACAATAAGCATTAAGGATTTAAAAGTTCACGAGCATTGCTCATTCAGTTCTACATAAACACATGTGTATAGATATTAAATACACTATTAGCTACCAGTGGGAGAAATTACATGCCTAACGTAACCTGTGAATATCCATTTGACAAATTTCAGAATCTGCATTTCAAATTAAGAGCCCCGTTTAGCGTCAACAGTTCATGCTCATGGATCTCCTCGTGTATGTGTATCTATATGTGTGTGTGTGTTCATGCATCTATGTGTGCGCGCCTGTGCGTGTGCGTGTGTCTGTGTGTGTGCATGCGCGCACCGAATGTATCTTCAATCACTTTAACGCCATTTGAATGTGTCATATGTATGACTCCTGCCAAAGAAACTGTAATATGAAAACTACCAAATTGAGGGAATGTGTTGTTTGGTTGATCTTTTTCAGAGTTTTTCATATCGACATAACATTTTATCATATCAATAGATTTTTAATCTAAATACAGAGATTCATATAACGTCAAGACTTGGATTTAGGATAAGGTTCGTGGAAGATAATTCGGACAAAGAAAAAGTGATTTAATGTTCGAAAAATATAGCAGGTCAAACACTATGTAAGAGGTAATTTATAATTGCTGTTACTTGTCTTAAAAAAATAACAGAATCACCGTTGCTTAGGATCACAAATATAAAGATAATTGTTTGGCATCTTGCAAGCCCGTTTGCTCTTTCATTGAACACCACAGCAGTACAAAGTGTTAGTATTCTAAAGAAGCTAAATTGTGAAGCTGCACACCACACACAAAGGTGACGTGCTGGTACCTGTGATCCAACGCCGTCATAGATAACATGCAGCGACAGGTACGGAGTCGTTCCCTTGTCCTGGAAGAACTCCCGTCTACATCGCCCAGTTGTATATGTTGAAATTCAAAATTATGTACATGAAGAATGTAATCTCCGTCTATGAGTCACCCGATTTTGGACTCAGATAGATAATCACTCTTCTTCATTTCGACACTCATCTATGTCTGCACATTGTACCAGACATCCCAAGTATGCACAGTCAACACAGTTACCAATGGCAGCATGGAAACACAGTCGCCGACGAAGAGATGAGGCGCACCTGCATTGGCACTCAATATTAATATTTGTTGCAATCAATATCACTACAGCAACGAATTTCGTGGCTAAACACCGTTGAAAATGCTATGCATATAGATCCGTGGCAAAAGAAAAAAACCAACAGCTCTGTACATGATGGACGACTCTCTTATGCCAGACTGTTATAGAAACCGAAAAAGCTGATCTCAACACAGTTACAAATTAAAATATCGGGGATATCTTGACAGCCAGGTAAGTTCTGGTTTGCAGCAGAATAAATTACAACCATTCTTATTGCACATATATATATATATATATATATATATATATATATATATATATATATATATATATATATATATATATATATATATATATATATATATATATATATATATATATATATATATATATATATATATATATATATATATATAACAAGTCATTCCAAAATAAATTGTCCATTCCATTCGGACAATTTTGCCCCATCATTGTATCTCCAGTTGTACTCATGGTAGAAGCACCAAATTTGGACAGTGTGTAAAGATGGGTTCTTGTAATACATTGGCACAATTTTATCAATATTACTACACTCATAATTGAGTTATGGCACTATGAATATTAATAAATTCTCAGGGATTTCGGCAATTTCCTGGGGTTTTAGGCAATATACTGGGAATTTAGACAATTTCCTGCGAATATAAGGCGAGTTCCTGGGAACATAAGGCCGGTCCTGGGAATGTAACGAAGTCCCAGGAACATAGTGGTAAGTTCCAAGGAACATAGTGGCAAGTTCCTGGGAACATAGTGGCAAGTTCCCAGGAACATATTAAAAAGTCCTTGCAATATAATCATAAATTCCCAGAAATATAACTTAAGTCCCAGGAATTGAGACTAAAGTTCCTGGGAGCCTTACTCAGAGTCCCAGGAACTTTAAAATAACAGGTAACGTATGAGTAGTACATGCGTACATGCAGTAAGCATAACTTTAATGTTTCTTCATATGAAATTCATTTCCCGCAAATTTCCCTTTGCTAGATTCGACTATCAGTGTAAGCTAAACCAATTTTATCAAACGCTGTCTTGAAAACAAGAAAAGGAAAAAAGAAAGAAAAAAAACCCTCGCCAAATTGGAACCTGTATTTAGTGCCTGGGTTATTATCAATACCCACCCCCTCACATGGCCATACTCATGGATTCTTTTGGAGTTCTGAAAGCTATGCCGAGGAACCTTTGGGAGGCCTATAGTCCTATAGTCTGTTCAGCCATCCTGGGACAGCCAGGCATGACCAAAGTGGAAACTGAAAAATTGTATGAAAATGAAACAAAATTCCCGCTTTACTATCCTAGATTGTAGGCCTAGGTCTATACAGAGCGTATGTTCCCTGCCCTCTCTCGCCCCCCCCCCCCTCCGCTTCCACCTCAAACTCTCGTCAAAAAGCAGCCTCAAAAAGGGTAGGTGGGTCCTAAACTCCAGGATCAAAGGAAAAATGTTTCATACATGTAGGCCTAGGTCGAGGCCTATATATGGCCGAGCTATGTTTTTCCCAGGCGGTAACAAAGGTGGGTGGCCGTGCATACTGATTCAAGATTTGTTAAATATTGGTAACAAGGCCTATACATACATCTTTTGATGTATACACGATGTACCAGTTCTCTATAAGCTGAGCCGTGCGGTGTGTGAATTAAAAAAGGCGGCACAATACGTCACTGACCACAGATAGGAAAATGATTGGTTTAAATCAGAAACTTCTGGTTCTAATCTGTACTTCCATGGTAAAACTGGAAAAAAAGTTCTCTTTTCTTGACGAACGGAGGTAGCCCGCGCAAGCCATGTCACTTCAGCCCCTACCGACGATCTTGCAAAAACCGTGTACCTCTTTAAAGCAACTGAAAATTCCTCATTGATATTGATCAATTTTGGAGCGGGTCAGTGGGGCAAACTTTTTTCTTTCTTTTTTTCTTTTTTCTTTTTGGTATAAGTATTAAAAACATGAATTCAGTTTATGAAAAATCTAAAAAGCTAGAGCCTCTGCTATTATTAAAATGTGTGCGTTCTCTCAAACGTCTGCTTTTTGCTTAGCATAAAGAGCCCAAATATGAGTTTACCCTCGCAACAGAGAAGCAGGGAAGGGAGCTATAGACATCGTTGCACCAAATTTCACAGTTCAGAGACCGGGAACTCATCACATATAAAGAAAGATTAGAAGATGATAATAACAGTGTTCTTGCCCACCCAATCAACAGTAGGCCTAATTTGTATTTTGTTCAAAACATTATCGTCGAATAAAGGATTTCTGAGTCTGAAAAGGAACAAATAGAGTATAGGTACATCAACTATATACCCTAGGTAGATCTATTAATTTAATAATTTCCTGATAATAGGCTAAACCCTGTAATAATAATAATAATAATAATAATAATAATAATAATAATAATAATAATAATAATAATAATAATAATAATAATAATAATAGTTTGTGTGGTTCCTGTCTGTACCGCTATTATGTGGATTTGTTTTATCCGTCAGTCATTTCATCTCATATGTTTATTTGTGTCAACAGCTTAGCCTAACTAGCCTTTTGAGTGCCTGCCTACCTCTTTTCTTATATATATATATTATATATATGTGCACGAAGAGAGCGGTCTCACTAGCTGTCTTTAGGTCCAGCTTTGAATAAATGTAATTAGACGGGCTTGCATCAAGACGAAGACGTGTATGCCGAACTAAACGAAATCTATTGCTAATATTATTCTGGATATTTCAAGGGCGTTCGACGGTTACATTTTATTTTAATGTTGGAATTGAAGGAGTGTTTTGAACGTTAAGGTGAAGATTACTCCAAAGTCTGACGGTCGACGGAAAAAAGAGGTATCCAAAAGAAATGTCTGAGCACGCCAATGAGAAAGATCTAATTCGAGACAGTAAAATTTTGGGTGACTTGAGTAAGTAGCACTGTGAATAGTTGAAAATGGCTGACCTGGCTTCCTTAAAATCTATACAGCAAACGATGTTTATGCGGCTAACTGTATTTATAATTGTTTGCATGGTGGTATGTTGTACAGGCTGCAGTTCCAGCTGCCACCAAAACTCTGCCTGGTCATTTGAAAAATGAACTTCATTTGCATTGCAGCTCTGTACGTATGGCCAGCAGGGGTTGACAGGCATTTTGGTTCCCCGTGGCAAATGCCTGTCAACCCCTAGAGGCTATATAATACGTAAACGCAATATAAATGAAGTCCATTGATTAAATTGATATTTGTCCATTTTGTTACACGAATAAACGTGAAAAAATGTCTTTTAAATACCGGCTTATTCCTCGTGTAACTGCTTAATGATAAACTTGTCTCCAGATGACGTAAACCGACAAAAATGAGATTCAAATGTTTATTCAAAGTTTTTGTTTTCTTGGCCACAAAAGTGTTAAAGGACGAACCGACCATTTACATGTTCTGCATTTCATGACTAACAAGAACAGTCGACAGATGGCGAGCGGGTTTCACAACGTCAGGCCCGCATGTCACCACTGAACAAATTTAACTCCCATGAGCATTTGTCCTGCAGGTAAATACTGGCTGCGATTCATGCACTACGTGGGTGGTTTACCGATGCAAATCGTGCAAAATTCTTCGCTTTAAAAAAGTTGTATAACACACACATTGCTCTTTTACATTAACCTTATGAATTTTTTACAACATTGACAACATAGTGAACTCTCACATAGTTTTAACCGATCGATTTTGATACCGAAAGTTGCTGTATCATTCATGACGTGAGTGAGGTTGACAACTTCAAATTTGTTCGCAAAATTGGAAACCAGTAGGCGCCAGTAGAAAGGTTCCTGGACGTACACCGTCCAGTTACCGTAGTAGAATCACTGTAAATATGACAACAATTGTTAGCATGTTATGGCTTGCAGAACTGCAAGAGAGTAAAAGTAGTACCAGGAATAATTGTGCAATGTGAAGAGGCCATTGTGATTATGCACATATAAGCTGCATTTCTGTTCCTATTCTCCTAATTTTAAAAACGAAACCATGTACATATTTTAATTTACACGGCATCCTTCACTGGAAGCTACGGTTATATGGAATAATGAATATAGTCCCTTTTTGTTTAAATTTCCTTGATACTTGTTTGGGCCTGCTCTCTCCTATGCTGTCTAACATTTGTGTATGCAAAATTAGGTGTACATATCAGGTGCAAATAATGATACACTCAACGCGGCACCAATCATACATCTAAAAACTCTAATTAAATAATGTTTATACATATCGTAAGTTAATAGATGACATTTCTCTTTTATTCAGAGAATTTACAATTTTAATAGTATTTTTTTACATGGTACAAAACCGTATCTGAAGGATCATAAATGTCAGGTTGCTACTGGAAACGTTTCATGCCAGGTACACCAGCAAAATACACGTCTGCTTGCTCATGGAGTTCCCTTTCCATTGTAACGTTTCCACTAAGTGTGTAAGTAGTAAGTGTTAATCATTTATGGGAATTAACAGGTCAACATCATGTGTCAATATGGAAAGGCCACTGACATTTGAGTCCTTGTGGTAATCGGTAAGTATACAAATAGCAGGCTGCTGGTGGGGACGTCTTCTGGTACTTTACCCTAAATGCAATGTGTGGTAGTTGGTAAACGGGTATTTATAAGCTTCGTTTTGGGTTGGTTCTAAGCACATGGAAATCGGGGCTTTCTCCTATGCTAAGTTGTGTTGGATGATAGAATGTTTATTCAAGGATCCTGACATCACACAGATGTCCCAATGTGCTAAGTGAAACAAATCACTCAGGACTTCGGTTCTCTGAATAGTTTGCATTTAGCCTGTGCAGCAGGGCTAACCGTTGGCTAAATTATGATACGAGTAATGTGGGACTGTCAAGACAAATTCTGTGCAAGTGTAATTCTTAGCTGTGTATGTTCGTTTGCTCCTGGTATAGCTGTGTTTCCTTCAAGAGAGGTGAGCAGGTCTGTCTTTTTTGAGAATAAAATAACAGATAAGGATTTGATTGCATTGAAAGTCACTCGCCAAAGTTTTCCCCAGGCATGGATCCTGCCGAGGTCGGTATTGATTCGTTCAGCCGAAGTATTAGGATTATGAACAATTTTTACAATGCTGGTGTCGTCGGCAAATACTTTGATATCACAGACTATGCTGTCCGTGATATCATTTATAAAAACAAGAAAGA
Organism: Hermodice carunculata; assembly: GCA_964020975.1. Lineage (NCBI taxonomy): Eukaryota > Metazoa > Annelida > Polychaeta > Eunicida > Amphinomidae > Hermodice > Hermodice carunculata. Next base: position 98,214,124 of record OZ026619.1, read on the forward strand.
GCAGAAGAACAAGAATGGGGCCTTGTGGGACACCGGTTTCAACAGGTAGGCAAGAGGAAGTTTGACTACAGATGGTGGTGCCATGCGAACAATCTGACAGATAACTGCTGCCGAAATCCGAAATGGGATCTGTGGCGCCATGTTGGTTCAGCTAGAACAAACGACCCTCATGCCATGCCCGGTCAAATGCTTTTGATATGTCGAGGAAAACCATCTGGGCTTCTTTGCTCAGTTCGAGTCCATTGTAAATGCCATGTAAGATAGAGACAGGCCGGTATATAGTGGAATCGTTTGCTTTTGAAGTCAGAGCTTTTAGTGGTAAGTTGCAGGAGGTTATTTGTTATTAGGTACTCATAAAAGACTTTACATAGAAGAGCTTAAAAAACTTTGGAAACGTTGCAAAGCAAAACAATAGCTTTTCTTGGATTGTTTCTTCTTCTTCTTCTTCTTCTTCTTCTTCTTCTTCTTCTTCTTCTTCTTCTTCTTCTTCTTCTTCTTCTTCTTCTTCTTCTTCTTCTTCTTCTTCAAAACTGGACTGATGTCGGATATTTTCCAGGCGAGTGTACAAGCCACCCTTCCCTGATTGTACCCTTCAAATCAACAAGCAACTCCACAACATGTTACAGACAGGATGTCTGAAGTGCTTAACCCCATTGGATCAATGCAGCAGGGATGGAATATCTTGGTCTTGCTTCTGAGGCCAAAGCTCATACCTGGAAGGTAGTGGGTGTTCCCTTCGAAGAATAACAATACCCACAGTTTGAAGTCCGGTATGAAAGGTTTAATGAATATAAGTTACAGGTCTCACCATTCAACATAATTTCTATTTGACATATACCCAGTGTTACATAACTGAGTGCCACCCAGGTATCCCTGTGTAAAGGGTGTCTACTGTTAACCCACGTCTCCTTATGTAGAGGTTGTGTAATGTTGTCTCAGGTCTCTTTACGTAGAGGGTGTTTAATTTTGAGCCAGTTCTCCTTATGTAAAGGGCGAATAATGTTGACTTAGGTCTCCTTTTGTAAAGGGTGGTGAATGGTGACCGACTTCTCCTTATGTAAAGGGTGCTTAATGGTGATCCAGTTCTTCTTATAGAAAGGAAGTTTGATGTTGATTCTCCTGTTAGAGCAATAGTGTGTGTGGGCAAACTGGTTTGTTTCCTGTTAACTTTTTGTTCGCTCATAAGCAATATAACCAGTCCTTGGAACAGCCTTGTTCTACACATGATAACCCGAATGGGTCATCTAATTCATTTAAATGTCTGTTGTGTCTTCCTAATTATAACAAACTTCGCGGCATGGAACATCAGTCGGTCCTTGCTCTGACTAAGGTACTTTAATGTCTGAATTTGTTAATCTAATTTTTTTATGTTTTTAATATAGTTGATCTTGATTTTACTTATTATGTTACGTTGTACTCTGAAATGACTTTTATATGCATTTTGTTATTTTCGCAGAGCCTTGGAAGTTACATTATTATTAATAACAAAACAATTTAGAACTAAATGGCGTCATGGTTGGATTTCGGGAACAAAAGCATGAAATCTACTGAAAAATCTAAGACCGTGCTGCAACGATACATATATGTTAACCGACATTTGTATCCCATTGATTGGATGACACGTTTGGATGGTTATGGTGACATCATCATGAAAAATTGCACAGAAAAAGATGCCAGAACGGAGGAAGTGTGTAGCTGTTTTAGCAGCAGGCGAGTCCTATCACCTGCAGACTGGTCGCTGTTTGCCGTTGTAAGTGACGGATCATAAGCATTTTCAGAGCCTAACATTTCAATTTTTTTCGTCGAACCTCTCCAAAATGTCCAGGCAAAGTGTCACTTCTAAGCCTGGATGAAATAGACCAATAGGAGTAATATATAACATAGTTTGAGAGAAAGTTCGCCATGGCTACGCCGACAATGGCAGTCGCCGGAATTCTCAGCCTTAAATTGGCCATTTCATTAGTATATTTTTGAGTGCATTACGCAAAATGGGAAAAATGGGATATAATTATGTCTGGGAATTCTTATGGGGCTGTTGTTGGTTTCGTGTTCTGTGCGAACGAAATTCATATCACTTCAAGAACGTTACTTTCGACAATTAATCTTTTCATCAATCTTAGATATGTTTCATTCTTCCACGGATCAATTTGATCTAATACGATTCTCCAAAACACTATAGATGGTAACATTAAAAAATAAAAACCCGAGTCTTCTGAACAGCTCCCTCAGGAAAATGTCGCTGACAACACAAGAGACGAAACACGAAGGAGAAAGTAATCCAATGTACGTGAAAGTGCAGCTGCCGAAATGGCCCTATCGGTTCATATTGGTTTGGCGGTTCATCCAGCCCAGGAACTGTGACTGCGATAAGGAATGCTTTTTTCCCGAAATTTTAAGTGTGTGCAGATCATTCTGACGATAACATACAGTCGATCAAACTACCACTTGACACGATTGAAATTTCCTTAGCCAAACACGACGAAATGTTAACTGACTTTAATGGAATGAAAGCAGACACCAGAAATGGCCGCCACCAATAGACTAAATGATTAAGTCACAATAGCCTATAGGTGTTACGACTCACCCCTGACGATGCATTTATTAGCCTACTTTTACAGTTGTTTTCTCCTACTCGACTCCACCCACTCTGCCTGCGAGTAGGATTTCTCAGCCAAGGTCGGAATTCACGCGGTTAAACAGCAAGGTATCTCGTTGGATAACTTAGCCGGCGGAGTGCCTGAAAACTCACTAAATTGTATTCTCAATACCGTGGATTCAGATGAACATGATAATCAAATTTAACGCCTAAATCATTCTCCGTTCTATTTTAAAAACTTAATTCTAACGTCAGTACCGCACACACACACACACACACACACACACACACACACACACACACACACACACACACACACACACACACATATATATATATACATAATTTCATATTCTTTGGTGCAAATATATACTGACATTAGTCCTTTCACGTTAAAAATAGCGAAAATAAAATCGTTTGTGCATGAAAGTCGTGAGAACAATGTTTACTTCTGTGCTCTGTATCACTGACTGTACTGACTTATATCTGTTATAATTTGATGTGTACAAGTGTATCGGCTTTGCTTGCAAAGAGTGTATAATGTATAAACCAAGTGTACACCAGGTAAGATATTTGTGACGATACTTTCATTGAAGTATCAAAAGGTGCTCTGCGGAATGATATTGTTATTGCGGATGTTTACGGACCTCCTAGAGCTAACCTAAATAATTATGAAGTCTTTATATACGGATTTTCTGAACTTTAAATAAACTTGAGAGAACCACCAGTGAAGTCATCATTCGCGGGGATTTCAGTATTGATTTCCATTGAAAGTAAATATTAAAAACTGATTTATTTAATACTATGGGGTCACATAGCTTACGGCCGAAAATAACTTTTCTCTTTAAATTCACAAATAAAGAAAGGAACCTGACAAGATAACATATTTTGCACGATTGGTGATGCTACGCTCAAAAACACATCAAAAGTCATACTTAATTTTTTTCTGACCATCAGCCTCATTTCACCTATTTACACACACTCATAGCATACAGACCAAAGACCACACATAAATTTATTAAAATTAATGGTCAAAAGCCACCTGATATACATAAATTTATTTTGAACTGGAAGAGTCACACTAAGAAATGGAATAGACAAAAATGATATACATCTTCCAAACCCAATGTACGTTTAATAATACACAATAAACACGGCCATGAATACTGACTTGTAATACATACATACATATATATATATATATATATATATATATATATATATATATATATATATATATATATATATATATATATATATATATATATATATATATATATATATATATATATATATATATATATATATATATATATATATATATACCAGTGAAATTGAATAAGGAAACACACAAGGAACATCTGTGCATAAGAAGGGCATCCTTGGATCCAGAAAATTCAGGGATTGTTCATATAAAAGTAAAAACAATTCCAGATGACACTCCCCTATACGACAGTTTCAAAAAGAAATGTAGCAACCATTTACAACATCCTTAGCAAAAAGTGGACCAGCATTGGTACTCGGACATCTACTTGCGTATCATATGTGTATCTTTACCTATATATGTATTTAAATCGATATGTTCAAGCAGACAATTATTAGCTGAAGTCCCACAGCAGAGCAAGATACATTGCAAATGTGTCATAAAGTGATGACCAGAATAGTCAACGTTACCAGTGCCTCACCATACATTTGGGAAGACAGCTGCCAAACGTAGACATCGGTTACAAATTCGGCCCTCTCAACTATACCTAATATCTAATAAGATATTGATAGAAAAACAACTAATACGCGATTTACATTAAGTTACGGATATATAGTTCTATCTGTGTTTGGCTCTCTGATTCATCTACTTTAAGTCAATTTTTTCATTTGTTTTTTGTTTTCGTTTTTTCTTTAACGACGCCTGTGATTATGTTGAACTACGAATTTTTGTTAAGCTCCATATTAGACACTTTGGTATTTAATTGTAGACTTTGGGTGGTCTTTTTCCTATCGAGCATGCATAATGTTATCGGCTTTCTTTGGAAATATTAAAAATCCCATGAAATGTTATAAATCACCATCTATCTATCTCATTTAAATTTCTAATTTTTTGGAAGTTGATATATAAAGGTAAAAATGGATACATATTTGTTTCTCAAATTGTATCATGAATTGCAGTACTGGAATAGATTTTCTGCACAGGTACTGGTAATGCAATCAGTTGAATAAAATAATGTTTCACGTACATGTACGATCAAACTTCATCGTGTGTTGCTGTAAATAGTGTTACGTTTCAAGGATAACACGAAGGTGATCGTTTTGCAAAAGTTGGATTTTTTTTCAACTTGACCCTCGGCATTTCCGCCAACAATAGAAGGCCTCGTGCAATAATGCAAATAAAGACAGAGACAACTGAGGAAGTTTGTGCAAATAATATGGGCACCATGTTAGGAATTTTCCATTAGGTTATAGCGCCAAAATATGTTTGCGTATGCTTAAATGCTTGTTCATTGTATCAAAAATATGCATGCAAACTAACATATATACTTCCAATGTATCGTCCAAGTTCTCCAACGTAAGGACATTTAACGCTTTACATGTGTTTTCAGGCCGCTCGGAAAAAGATAAAGACAATGAGACCTGCAAGTAAACTTCACTAATTTGCCACATTAAACACCAGGCACCACTTTGACTGAACCTTATCGTGAAAGCAGTCACTGATACTTAGTATTTGGCAGGCGTTTTGTTTTTGTCGGATGATCACTTCCTTGGATGCTATTCATAGGCATCGGTGGATATGTCGGTGGAAGAGTTGGTCCAGCATATGAAAGGGGCGCCTACATCGGAAGCGGTGGATACATAGGAGGTGCTTGCCCGTAAAAAGCAGGGGAAGCTTGTCCATAGGCACTTGATGGTTGCACGGAGGTTGCAGCCGGAGGCTGCCCTTCAGCTTGATTTGGCCGTGCCGACGTGTCAAATGCAATGCTGTTCGTTGTGGTTGTTCCGTGGGGTATACTGGTCACTGTGGTATTGACCCTGCCTCGACTTGTCGCACTTTTGGAACAACAGACCAAAATGATGACGACCGTGGCGATCACGATGACTGAACCCACGACTGCCCCAACAATGGTTCCCACAGATACAGTCACGGCTAAAATGTAAAGAACAGTTACTGTCACGTCCATTCTGAAGTAAAACATTTTCTTGAAATATAGTACTCTTTTGACGGTTTTCCTTTGTAGTATGTTTCAAAGCAAACAATTCATTTCGTTTTTGCATCATTTCTCAGAAAATAGACCGTGCTCCTTGTTAGTATGTGTGATGTCTGCTTGCATTGTTATCATTAAGAGTCGAAAAATACCTTTTTCTTCCTGAATGTATCGTGATTGGGAATCATTTGAGCCTACTTTATTTCAACCGGACAATTGAAGACAACAAATACTTAAGTTAATATTATCAAGTTATCCAAACATTGACTTCTGTTCTGTTTCTGGTCTCCATTTTACTTTGGATTGCATTACAATTCACCCATTGTGAGTGTTTTAATCGTGTACGACAGGCAGAGGCTCTGGTATTTATGACTCAATACATAAAAGATTTATATGATCATGTAATTAAATAAAGGCAGAAGAAAGGTCAGAATGATCGCGCTTTGTTTGATTGGCTGCCTTCTTATTTCTTTTTTACACCGCATCGCATAAATATCAGACATATCCTGACAGCATCAAAGAATCTGATCTGGTTTCATGCCTTACTCGGAGATAGGCGTTATTAATCAGCATGTACTGCTGATAAATCATGCTTATCTCCGAGCTTTTTACTGAATCCACACATCTAAAAAAGTGTTTGAGCTAAAACCAGAAATGTAATTACAATAAATTATTATATAATATTCCATATGAATCCATTTTAAGTATCAAGCCCAAACACTTCTTATTAATGTAAATGTCTATTGTCATAACATGTTCGTCCCAGGTTTATCAAGATCTTTGTGATGTTGAAGAAGATCGTTCGGTGTATTATGTTTAAGATAGGCTAAGAACAGATAATATAAAAGATAAGAAAGAGAACAAAAGAAGCAGATGACACTAGAAGAGAACGAAGGAAAATAAATAGACAAATAAACATAAACGAACGGACCACCAAACAAACAAATTAAAATAACACCCCAATTGTCCTTATTCAAAATCTCAAAGCGGCTTGTCAATCTGAATAAGCATGGTAGGCTATGGTATCATCGTGTGGTAGGCTACGACATCATCGTGCCACAGCGAGGAGTACGGCAATGCGGTAAAGCATAACACATAAAATAGGGTAAGTTGACACACACCCGTCCCTTCCACTTCCTTAAATACGAGTAAAAATCCAGTCTTTTGGATTGTACCGTCAGTTTTAAATCTTATATAAAGGTAGCGGCCGCTGCTGGTCTCGTTGGAGGGGATGGACGAGCCACACCATTTCCGTAAGAGAGTGGAATAAGAGTAATAGCCTAAAACAAAGGACAACTTGTTATCTTTAGTAGGGAAGAAAACACATGCATACTATTTGCTTAGTCCACCAACAGACGCATACGTGCTATTGGCTGGTCTACCTTATATTGTTGTCACCCTCAATATTTACTTGCCTTTGTGGATGTTAAACGTTTAGTGATTGTCTTTATCGAGCAATTATAATTTTTTGAGGGCAGTAACTTAATGTTTCGATGGACCTGACCTCATCAGCAGCCAACTCTGTTAAATTATCGGTCATGCCAGCTCTCTAGAACCTCGTGCTCACTTCATTCAAATAGGCATGTAAAACTCTAAGACCCATGTACATATTCTATAGTGAATTTAAGATAGGGTATCAGAAACTGCAGCACAATATTTTTTCAAGAATAAAATCCCAAAGACAATAATGTATTGCTGATACAGTTTTTCAAATGTGGCTGTGGGGTATGTGTGCTGGAATATTAAAATAATCTCCAAAAAAAGAGAGCTCAAGGGGAATATGATTACTCTGAAGACAAATATTCTGAAGGATAAATGTCTGTACCGGCACGCAAATTAATAAATCTATTTACCATTTCGAATTTCCACAAAGTCAGAACAATCACTTTCCAGGTCCATGCTAATGGCGGAGATAGTAATTCTGTTTTGGGAAGAGGATGCACTGATTTTCCAGCATTGGTCATGATTGCTGTAATCAATTGATCGCAGAGAATAAATGCAAGGCATTAAAGTATTTCAAAAGCTTACTTATGTGATTCGAGGGTGGGCGAGTTTTCTTTTTGTATTATATTTTAAATCTTACTGTCTTCAGGACACGGTGGTATTTGATATCCTGCAAATATCTGCAATGACCCCACCAGTACATACCCGTGGATTATTGAATAAAAAACATCATGTACGTTACACCCTAACCGACACTGTTCTTTCGCGTGAAATATTGGATCAAAAAACGTGAACTTCACACCAGCATGTATCGGACTACTTGACACACTTTCATTTAAATGAACCAGAAATTACCCCATCTTTACGACGCCGAAAGCAAATGCATTTGACCATGCGCGTCCACGTCAAGTAATCTGCATTAGATAAGGAGACCAGAAGGCAGTTCGGACCCTTGAACATGTGCTAACCAATTAAAAACACATAATGAATAAAACGTTTGACCAACGTTTGCGTGTATCCAAAAACACCGTATCCTTAGGCACAGAGGTTGTAGCGTGGCACTGTAATTTGGACTCGTTAAGCTAAGTATTTAATCGAATCTTACGACATGTTTAACCTGGTAGATCTGTATTGGTATAAACAAAATCTATCAAATCATTGTATGAGATTTATTTTGCACTGAGGCGGGTGGCAAAATGATTAGCAGGGTTTGTTAACTTTGATGTGCAAGTACATAATATTTATTAGAAGACAATGTTTACAGAGGACGTTAAGAAACATGTCTTCTTACCTCGGGTAATACAATGGCCAGCCACTGGAGCTGATGGTCCTGCTGTACGGGTAAGCCGTCATGGATGTACAACTGGTGCTGCTACTTGAACCTAAATCATAAATCGGATTTCCACCAGATCATTGGTTTGCACAAGCTGTTTCCTTTTGTTGTATCGGAAATTAAAAATAATTTGCAATCAGACAAGTGTGTGATTCCGGAGCCGATGGACCATAAACAAGCAAAACGCTATTCCGCTGCCACAAGCGGTCAAATATGGAAAGAAATGTCCGTAATGGAATTATTTTGAAAGAAATCGCAATATAACAGCAAAATCAAACAAACAAAATGTTTCGAAAGATAATGCCACCATAACAGCCTGAACCATGCCTCACGTTTACTGTTGCAGAATTTAAACGAAGGCAGCGGTCCAATCGCAATTGAATGGAGTAAGTCTTTGTAACCATGGTCAATTTGAACTGTATTTATGGAGCGGATTACTAGGGTCTCCTAAAATGGCTCGTTTATGCTGTGGTTTGCTTATCTATGTGATGTTTTTTTTAGTTTATCTATAATGGCTGGTTTACGAGACTGTTTGTTTATTTATGCGATGGTTTACTTCTATTTGTAGGGGCTGGTTTGAAGGGTAGATTTTTTTTGTATATGCGATGATTTTCTTGAGTAATTTTAATAGGGGTGATGACACAGCGTTGCGAATAAACGTTTGTGTGCATAAGGACCACTCAGGTCATGAGTGTTCTGCTGATTCAATTTTTGTGGAAAATAGCTGCATAAAAGAATTAACCCCCATAAACAGCTTTTCCTCATCCGTGTTTTTATATTATGTCACTCTTGACTTGAAACTTCCATAGCTATTTAATATGTACTCAGTTTCTTCATCATCAGAGTTTTCACACCACTCCGGGTGATTGAGCATAGAGATCCTCTGATCTTATTTGGCACACAACGCCAGACAGATACGCTTTAATATTGGCTAAACCTGGCTTGCCAGTAGTGCTGATTTCTCTCTGGAGATGCCAATACTCAGATTTGATATGACCGTTTCCCAGTAGAAAGTACACGGAAGGCCACTCAGGTACTTTTGTCCCATTTTCTGATTGCCAGGCAAATCAGACTGGGAGATTAACTGGGCATATGCTCTTCTGACATTTCACTAGGGACTTGCATCCCAGATATCTTTTCAATTTTGAATCTGAATTGACCATGTTTCTGTTTCATAAGTGAACTATATTTGTCAGCCCATATGCATAAGCTTCAATTTCTACATCATGCAATTTATCTGCCTCTTTTCGTTGATTTTTAAATAATACAATCCTTGAAGTCTTCCATTAAGAAAAAGCTTCCTCAAATTATCAAAGCTATTTTTTCCTGGAAGTGAATAATCTATCAAACGGGGTTTCTCTCAAGCAAATTCCATGATCTGGCTTTCACTTTCTCAGAATTTCTGCCTGTAGGCCTCGGATATCACCTCATAAGCTTTCATAACAACCTGATTCAGTAAATCATAATCAGAACGTTTGTCTCTGGAGAGGTGCAATACACATTTTGTAATTCCTCAGTAAGCACACTCTCCAGCAGAATAAGCCAGACCCTTCTATCCCATTCTAAAGTTCCAACTAATTTTTTTCGAATATGATTGTCTATACATGTACATAATTAACACCTTCAGGGAAATGGAGATAAAATGTAATACTTACCAACTGAATCGATTATGTTACCATGATTGCATGTCAATATAATAAAGACAATGCGGCTTGGTAAGCTGCTACATACTCATACTGTCCTATATGACGTCAGCACATTATATAACAATACTGTCCTATTTGACGTCAGCACAATGCAGCTTGGTAAGTTGCTACATAATCTTACTGCCCTTTTGGATCTATTTAAACTACTGCATACTTTGGTTGGTGCCTGCCCCTAGTCAGGAGAAGATGTTTTCCTTTCTGCTGCATTTCATATTCATTCATTGATACAAGAATTATAATAAGATATCGGTATGTCTACCTTGAACTTACGGATTTTATACTTTGCTTGTTTGATAATTGACTGGTTTTCAGTATGGATGGTTCTTGTTTGCTTGGATTTTCGATGCAATCTCTGTGATATTGCTGAAACTGATGTTCGCTTCCAGTTTTTATGACCTGTATTGTCATTACGACATCTTATCGCCTTTAGATGTTCAATGAATAATGCATTTCTTGGTGGAAATTCAAGTCTTGTTGTTTGTATCTGGTGATGTTCACATTGATGGGCTTGTGAATATTTGGACGGTTAAATTTTCAGCTTTGGACTGATTTACGAATTAAGATATTGACGTGTTATGGTCTCATACTGGTATAAGCATACCCCAAAACACTGTTAGCTTTTACACCAGATTTACCGATAAGGTTGGATGTCAATGCATGTCTTATTAAGATTCCGCGGTTTTAACTTCTTTTACACCTTGAAAAATTCATTATTATTTGTCAAAAGGGACAGAGACTAGTTTCATCTTTCACTTTGCTTTCTTTACCAGCACATTTGAAAAGAAGCCCTCTATCATATTGAAAACTAGAGATACCTTCAACGCACAGCGTTGACTGAAGGGTCCGCCAGGTTAAAAAGGCTGCCATTTGTCCAAATTAGGTCATGGTGACAGCAAAATCTGTCCAGTTTATCTTGACATGCTAGAAAATCATACTGCCAAATTTGAGCAAAACTCATTGGAGCATTGTGGAGATATTGTGGTAACGAGCCCTATCGAGCATGTAATTAGGCTGCCATTTGCCCAAATTAGGTCATTGTGACACCACAATTTAGTCCGTTCATCTCGCTATATAAGATAAGTAAGATAAGCATATTGCCAAATTCGAGCAAAATACATAAAGGCATTCTGTAGATATGGTAAAGGTTAAGAATGCCATATTGGGTAAAACAGAATGATCAGTTGTGAAATCAATCTAAATTGTAGGACCTACACTTGATTGCAATGCAAACAACCAACAAAGCAAAGGAAGGAAGTGGATGCATGTTCAAGGAGGCTAAAAATAGTTATTATGTTTACGTAAGAGAGTACCAATGTGAAAGGCTTACATTCTTGTGAGGAAAATTGGATCCTACCTTAATCGCCCCCCCCCCTCCCGCCATTGCCCTTAGGATTAAAATAAACTCAGATAAACTCAAAACTCATTCATAAGGCTATCTTTATGAGACATATGTAAGGCGCAGGCCTCGTGCTGAAGACATGGCACTCAAAGCGAGCCCTGGTTTTTGCTTCTGAATGTGATTGGCTGCCGACACATGAAACGGACATGGATTATAACGACGTATGTGAGTCAAGATCTAGGCAATTTGTACAAAGAGGGCACATACTTGGAACAGCGATGAAAGTTATCCTCAGGTAGGATCCGTAAAGAAATGGTGTCTTTATGCGCAGATACATGTATCTCTGGCTGCTAACAACATCTGAAGGTAACGTAGTGCCACACCACTTTCGTAACAGCCGAGAAGTGGAAAAGCTGCCTGGAAGTATATTTCACGCAAAATCTTCCATATGCATTTTGGTTTATGCTTTTGGATGAATTAGCTATTGGAATGAAAATGGTCGAATGTATGTACACATTTTTATTAGCCCAGTGAAAAATTAGTAACGATGTTTTTTCGATATATATATATATATATGTATATATATATATATATATATATATATATATATATATATATATATATATACATATATATATATATATATCTTAAAAAAGATAACCTATATCAACATATCTCTACAAATGTAAACCTATTTAAAATGGTACGCTATTTTCCAAGAGCATGTGAGCCCCTAAGGGCAATGTACTTACAAATTTAATTATGTATATGGTTATATTACCGAATGTAAAAGTGCTACCCTTTTCTTGATAATGTCAAAAGGCAGACTATTTGCTGTCAATATATCGATGCATTACAGCCACCTATATATATATATATATATATATATATATATGTGTGTGTGTGTGTGTGTGTGTGTGTGTGTGTGTGTGTGTGTTTGTGTGTGTGTGCAATTTAAGGATATACTCCTGTTTAGCAGAGGTCTCCACAAGATTGATAACAAAACACAATAAACTAGAAAGTTAGTCCAACAAAGTATGTATTTTTGAAAAGTACCTATAGTGGACAATTTTGGTCATTGTCATTTGTATCACTTGTTTTGTGTTTATACAAAAACTGTGCAAAATGAATGTACAATTTTCCTAATTTTTTAGGTTTGAAATTGATTTAACTTTTTTTTTTACCTTACATTCAAACTTTGATGTTTTTTGGTGGCAAAATAAATTATAAGAAGCGAATACAAAAAGCGCGTCTCACTTTTTGCAACTTTTGCTTTGTTGGACTTATTTTTATTTCATAATTTTTAATGGCCAATTTTATGAACACCTCTGCTGGGAAGAAGTATATCCTTAACGGAAAAATCACAGTAAGTGGCAACCTAGGGTATTTACCATCGCGCAATTCAAAGTAGTAGGAGGAGCAGGAGGAGCTGCTGTATGCCCTGGACGCTGTGACGTTGGCTTTTATCCGGTAGTGAGAGATGCTGGCCTGGTATCTCATGCAGGTATCAAGTCCACTGGCAATCAACAATTACAATATATATTCTTTATTGCCTCCATTTGTATGGTGAGATATGTGTAAAATAGAATGCAGTATGTAACATTAACGCCACATTACAATCACCTTCAATTTACAGGCCTATTGAAACAATAGTATAGCATTATTGTTACATCTTCTACCATGACTACTTCTACTACTACTACTACTACTACTACTATTACTACTACTACTACTACTACTAGAGACAAAATGTAAATAAAGCGGATAATCTTACAAAGTAAAGACGACACAACGGAGGGTCTTTCATGTTTGCTCAAATCTTACTTACAATGTCAACGTCTCTGCATAGGGCAATCAGTCACCATTTGGGTAAAAAGAAACAGCATATATTTATGTTCAATTACATTTGCTGCTTTTTATCACATACATAACGGTGAATATTGGTGACCCTGTGCAGGCCGTAATCAACAACACATATGGTGCTTGTTAGTATTTGCTGTTACAAAATTGTGAACTTTTTGTCATATTTATTTTAACTTCCGTTTACTTAATGTACCAGTATGTCGGACGGCTTGGGATGTGAAAATCTGTTTCATTTTATGTGTGTGTTATTGTAATGCCCCACAGTCAGGCACTTCCCGTAATTGATATTGCAGTTGTATGGAATAAAAATTGTGTTCCTACTTGTTTTATTTTATAGAATTAAAAATGCGCTTGTATTATACGTGATTAATATTGTGTTTATTCAGGTGGCATAGGCAAGATTTTGGAGGGGGGTGGGTGGGTGTCATATGAAAACAAGAATGGACCTCCAAGCAGCCGAAGGGTGCGGAGCCTGGTTAGGGGGGTTTGGGGGCATGCCTCGCCGGGGAAAATTTTGAGATTCGAAGTGCAAAATGGTGCCTTTTAAGGCTTAATTAATGTTCTAATTGCTTAATTCATCCACCAAGATTGAGGAAAAATCTTTGTCAACCAGGTAAAATAGAAACTGTATAATAATCATAAGATTGGACTAGTTGAATTTCATTACTTTTATGCACCCATAGTCTTAACTAATTTAGAACGATCCACTATAGATCATTTTATATTTTCAGAAAACATCAATGATCATGTCATAGATTATTCTGTGAGGCATGAAGGTGACAATTTATGCGATCATCATCGCATAATTTGAAACTAGATATCCCAATTGCACATACCGATACTGAATATGTCTGACCACTTGTATTAAGACCTCTATGGTATAAAGCTAAAAAATAAATTCGCACTACAGTTTCGAACATTTTTTCACGCACCTTTAAACTCAGTTTCCAATTTTATTGCTTTAGAATATACAGTGTATAATTTTTTGAAAGCGCAGTAACATTAGACATTGTAGCAAAAATCAACTTGTGGTTCGTTGCTCAAACAGCGCGACACCTGTTATAAAAAAGGCTTTGTGTAACGAATTGATTAAAGCATTGCATGCTGAGCGGCGGTTGGGACTGGGAACCAGGCTAATAGTAAGAAAGACTCGTACGGTAGAACCTAATTTGTAATTCTAACGCTTGCATCTTAGGCTATGCCTACTACATATTAGCGATTACAAGTGAGCTGTTATGGTAATTTACGTACATGATCTATGTTCCTACAATGAGGAGTGCATGGCGATGATTACTAATCATTGTCGATTACAATTTACAGTCGATTTGTCATGCCCGAGATTTTCGCCGTGGGGAGAACCATTTTTTATAACGAAATAACGATCTCACATTGTCAATATTGCACGGTAATTTATTATCAGTCATGAAACTGAGTCACACATGCATATACAGTTGCTTTTGTATGTTTTAAGATCTACACAGTTCAAAATTCAGGCTTGAATGACATCGTATCAGTGCGCAGATTACGTGTACGTGGACGTTGGAGTTCCGAATGTGTAGTGGTTGCCACATTTTGACTGGCCGTCAGGTGACGGACAACATAATAATAAATGCACAAGACAATGACTTATAAAACTTAAAGCTGTGCTCGCTTTTATGGTGCTAGCCGTTTACATATTGTCTCCATTTTAGTAATTTAAGTATCTGCTCTGACACATCTGTTATGATCCCTTAATCTATAATCACCAGACGCAGAAAAATTAAAAGACCACTGCTTTCAGCTGTTTTAATGCGTGCTGTGCAGCGCTTTTGCTCCCTGCTTAACTAGTAGATTAAAGAAAGAAAGGAAAGTCCATTTTTGAAAGTATAACCATGCAATACTTTGTACAATAATATTCAGCACAATTTATTTTCATATTTCCTTCCGTCAAAATATAAAATCTCCTGATTTACCCTTTTTTAGAAATTGACATTTTCTCAAGTGGAAACCTAAACTTTCTCAGATTTGAATCTTTGATATTTCAGGTCTTTACAGTTTTATAGTGACAAGGAATGATAAATTGCAGTTTTTGAATTGTAAAAAACGAAATAGTGTTATATTTATTTCCTCCATTGGTCAAATTTTAAATTGTGGATATTTTGAAAATAAATTTGGCATTGAATATCACCCAGTCAGGTTGTGAGCTCTACATGTAGTAAATTAATTCGATGAGTGAAAACGTGATGGCAAAGATAATTTATTGTCACACTGAACTTCGACACTTCTCTGCTGGATACTGATCTGAATCAGTTTTCCAAAGCTGCATCCTCTTAAGTTTACACCCGGATGCTAAACTTCTGTAAAGCTACACATACCCCACCTAAGACTTGAAGTAGCCTATGAAGGCTCCCTTTCTATTGTTACGTTTTGCTTATCAACATAAGTGGAAGTCTACGTCATGCACTGACCCTCATTTAATTACGCCATAAGATAAGGTCTAGCCACAAGCAAAATGTTGGACCATTTATGATGATCACATATGAAGACCCCTTGGCTATGTTTAGATCAACCACACCAATCACGTTATAATGAAGAAGTATCTTATCATGCTAGTAAGTAAAGCTGTCTTTTTGTTCTATATTTTTTTTTCTATTTCATTGGTCCAAGTTGGAGCTTTTGCTGAAAAACGGGGGTTCGTCTGAACCCGTTGAACCCCCCCTCCTTGTAACTCGTGTATTGTGTCTAATGATTAGTGTTTTATACTCACTGTATATAGATGTACTTTATGTGTTGTAACTAAATACGTTTGCGCTCATACTTGCTGAATGCTGTGAGGGCTTTATGTATAAGCAATGCTTCTTTTTTTCTTCGTTTTTAATAAAAGACTAGATGTGGGAACCAACTCTTGCTTTTCATAATGGTCTCTGGCGTGAAGCACTCATACTTAGTGCAAAGCGTTTCAAGTTTGCCAGTCAAGGGGATTATACACATTCACACCAGGGTTTTCCTTCTTGTAATGCAACAGAATTTAAAAATCACGAAAATAATTCCTCATATTGGGCCTAGAAGAATCATTTGCCCCATTGAATGTATTTCCTTTTGAAAACATAGTGGCAATACAGCAAATTTTGTTGAAAAAATGCTCAGCATTGGTCAAGTTGCATTATGCATTTTGTTTCTAAATTATCACACTCATTTACTGTGATTCAGTTATATCCTTGAATCATTTAGCACGACGTCAGAAAGGTGTCATCTTTCCGTCACATTTCTTGTTAGGCAATGTAAACACCAAGTAACATTCTCTTTATCTTACATTGGCTGATATATCACTCGACACAAGATGCAAACCCCATTCTCTTTCACCATCACAAAGTGATATGTTCCATTCTCACAAATATGATATGGATCACACGTGCTGACATTTATACGTGCTGTAGATGAGTTATATTCTCACAAATATGGTGTGGATCACATGTGCTTACATCTACACGAGTTGTAGATGGGTGAAATGCTCACAAATATGTTACGGATCATATGTGCTTATATCTATACGTGTTGTAGATGAGTTGCATCCTCACAAAATATGGTATCAGCTCCGTAATGTTACATCTCGACCATCATTGCCAAGACCTTTGTGTGTAGCAACATGGCCTGATATAAGTGAGTTGGGCACTCACTCGATTGTTCTAAAAAACCTGACAGTCCAGGTTTTGGCTCCAGTCAGATCCTCTGTATGGGGGTGGGCGACTCCCAGCACGCATGCTCCCCTGTTCTTGCTTCTCACATCGTGCACCACATCTGGCATAGTCTAGAGTTGGGTGCTTCGTGAACTTTTATTCACCGAGACTGTTCTGGTGCTGTGCACACTTTCTTTTCGGCAGAATTTGTTTTCTAAGCACTTTAAGTCCCTTTAAAGATAAAGACCATTTTTATGTGATATACGGATACCAGAGTGAAAAGTGAAAGTAGAGCTGGTAGTGTTGGATTGAAACCAACTTTTTCCAAGATGGCATCTGGCAGGTCAAATCACAGACAGAGGGAGGACAGTGGCAAATAGGCAATTGTAGCTTCGCAGCATGCTGTGAGTGTTGATTCTCTGACCTCTTCTCCTTTTGACTTCTTGGAAAAGGGTCAGAAAGTGAATTCACAGAGCCACCACATGGCAGCCTGGGACAAACATTAACCCAGATTCAGTTGTCACTAGTAACTTGGCAGGATGTGTACTTGAGGGAATACATGCCAGTTTTGTGTTAGGTAGGGTGAAAACAACTACCTACTCTGTGAGCAGGCCCCGAGGAAGAGCAAGAGGGCCCAGCATAAGAGTGCCCCTAAATGCTGGGCCACCGAATCTGACTTTACTGAGTCTTCCCCAGCAATGCCATGAGAAAATCAGAAGCAAACCCATGCAGCTAGCCTCCAAGCTCAAGTGGCTGCTGCTACTCCTTCCTCCAAAATTTCCCTGGGGGAATAGGGAGAAGAGGCAGCATGGTCACAAGTCAAGCAGCAGGTAATCACCTTGTGGGGATCCTGGGCACTTGATGCCACCTAAGGTGATAACCAAAACTTCACTGGCTGCAGAGTTGAGACTCTCAGCAGTCTTGGGGTCGATGGCCAGGAGTCTGCAGATGCATCTGCTTTAGTTACTGCTACCTCCCACTCAGTCCATCACTTCAATACCCATGTGAAGAGGCAGGCAAGGCACCTCCTGGACCTTCCAACAGACTCCTTGGTTCGAGTACTCAAAGACCAAGGCAGCCAAGTCAGTGAAGCCACAATGAAAACCTATTGGTTCCTGTATGCTCAGGTTGAAAGTCAAGACATTATGGAACACCAAAACTCCAGCCAATTCACCAAGATCCTGGGCCTAAGAGTTCAAGTCAACTGTCCAGACTTTAAGATACCCAAGTCTGTAGTGCTGGCTACTTCCTGTAGCAAGCCATCAGCTCCTGAAGGGAAGCTCCCTTGTGTGACCTCAGTGCCAACTAGGATGCCTCTGACCCTTGTGCCAGAACCTCAGCTGCTCCCCCTTTGGGCCTGTCCTGGACCAAGCAGCTGACAATTCTGCTGCATTCCGCCTTCAAGCTGCGTACCCTGCCTCCCTCCTTTGACATGCAAGCAGAACTCAAGTTCTGTAAGGATCAACTTTTGCAAATGGACACTTTGTGTTATCTGCCCCTGCCAGCACTCCCAACATGTTTCAGCCAGTTATCTGCAAAGAGGAGCTCACTACCTCCATTCTGAATCAGCTTTTACTCAGCCTGCAGGCACCAGAGTTCTCTCAACTCCAGGAAGTGCCCTTCAGCCAGCCGACCACTGAGTAGGTGGCAGCTGTGGTCCCAGCTTGCAGCTTCACAGAAGCCCTACTCTCTCACCCTACATGGAAGGAGCAGAGGTAGGCTGCTGATGTGGTAGGAATGACGTCTGTGACAGTTGTCACATCCCCAGCACAAGACATGGTGTCTAACCCACTCTTGTCACGAGCAGCTGCCCCATCTGCCTTGGATAAACAGTTGTTCAACAAGGCTTTTGGTGTCTCAACTGGATTAAGATTGGGAGGAGTATGATGTTAAGGTGGTGAAAGCCAATTTTTGTGTCCTTGGTTTCTTTCAGGAGACTCGACGAGGATGTAATATGGGAAGGGCAAGAAGTCTAGTAAACCCAAGAAGCCGGGGAAGCCTCAGGTCTCCTGACTCTTTACTTTATGGACTATTTTGGTTTATGGACCAGCCAGTCTCAGGGTCACCCTTCACCACCACTACAGATATTTCAGAGTACCCAATCTGAGGTTGCCATCCTGTCTTTTGCTCACATTGGGAGTCTATTACAGATGATTGGCTTGTCTTAACTACCATGAGATAAGGCTATTTGCTGCCTTTCCAAAAGCATCCTAGTGGCAGTGTTAAAGTGATGAATCAAGAACACCATGGAGTGGGTGGAGGATCCCAGCTTCCTGGTCCAAAAGCAGGATGGAGGCTGGTGTCTGGCTATAGACCTATCATTGCTGAACACTTACTTGGATATTCCATCTTTCAAGATGGAGACCCCACATTCAGTGGCAGCAGCCCTGCAGCCCTTGGATACTTGGATCTCAAAGACAAATTCTTTCAAAAGCCCATCATGGTGACTTTATGGAAGTATCTGAGGCTTTGGGCCAGGTCTACAGTTCTCGGCACTTTCATCAGGCCTTTACAAGGCACCTATGGTCTTTACCCAGTTCACATAGGGAGTAGCTACACAGCTTCACCAGAGTGCAGTATTCGTTCATTTGTACCTAGACAACAGGCTGATCTGAGCACTAGAGTACCTAGATGCACAGTGTCACACACAGACCATTCTAAAACTTTGCAAATGCTTAGGCCTGATTGAGAATCTCACCAAATCCAGCATAACACCAGAGCAGATCTTTGTCTTTCTTAGCATCCAGTTTGAGCTGGCCACCTTCATCTGCTGTCCTTCAGAAGACATATGGGAGAGACTCCAGCTGATGCTAAAGATGTTTCTGACTTACAAGGTTCACTTGGCCCAGTAGTAGCAAATCCGGTAAGGGTCCCTGTCCTCAATTGACTCTCAGGCTCCCCTGGGTTGCACACAGAATCATCCCTTGCAGCAGGCTCTACATGACAGATGGTTGAAGGACTAAAGCTAGCAAGTGTAGGTGTAAAATCTCCTAGAAGACTGCCAGCATATATTTTGGTGGATCACATTAGAGAAGGTCATGTCGGAACAGACATTTACCATGTTTCAGGTGCAACTCACCAGATACACAGACTCATCTCAGTCCAGGTGGCGAGCCCATGTGGAGGGCAAAAGAGCACCTTTCCTTTGGCCTGTGTAGTCCACATCCCATCAAATAGTCTGTTTGGAACTGGAGGCTATATGCTTAGTTCTCTTCCACTTCCAAAACCTAGTTGAGCACAAATATATTCTTGTTATGTGTGACAACAGGACCCCAATTGCCTACCTCAACTGACAGGGTGGGTCATGCCCCTGAAAGCTGATAGAGTTGGCTGGATGCATCACTCGTCTATGCTCTGAACTTGATGTTGACACACACATATAAGGCATGTCCAGAGACTACAGAATGTCCGGGCTGACCAACTCTAGAACAGGTCAGCTCGTAGGGATAGAGTAGCTGCTTCACCCACATGTCGTTCAGGCAAAGTGGGCCAAGTGGGGTACTCCACACATGTATCTGCTTATGACAAGTGCAAATGCGAACCTGCTGGTTCACGTGTCGCCCATCCCAGATCCCTAGACCTAGCAGTTGATGCTCTAGCCCTGCACTGTAGCCACTTCTGGTCTTATGCCTTTCTGCCAACACAGATCCTCTGAGGGTCCTGTGGAAGGTTTGGTCCCACAACTGCAACCTGACCTGGGTTGCCTCCTAGCAACCAATGACAGATTCGTTTCTGGACCTGCTGGGATTAGGCGTTGAACGACCATTATGTTTACCCACATGGCTGAAACTTCGGGTGCAACTGTTGACAAGTGTGTTCCACAGGAACCCTCAAGTGTTCAACTTCCATGCTTGACAGTCAGCACACAGTACAGCTGCAACAGAGGTTTTTGGGAATTTGTTGCAGATAGAATTGCCAGAGGGGAGCTTTGTGACTTTCCTCCAGTTGATTTGGCTGGATGAAAAGTGTTTTCAAATTGGTGCACCAATTGGAAAATATATCCATGGTCTTGGCACATCATGGACATCCTGCTCTACCAGTGGAACCCTGAGACCTCACTTGGGCTTCCTTGCAAAGAACCAGGTGGCTTCAGGCACATCTAAGGCATTTAGGGCTTTCAACATTTATGCTATAGATACAGTTCTTCTTGCTTAGGAAAGAGCCCTGTGTCAAGTGATAGCACTGCTTTGGTATTTCTGATGCACAGACAGTACCAGGGATCAGAGGTCCACCCTCTTTTCTGCCCCTGGGAAACTCCCAAAAGGAAGAGGTCTGGTTAAAGATGATCTCATCATGGATTAAGCAGACTATCCTGCAGGCCTATGCTAAGTGTTCTCATAGGCCTTCAGGATGGTCCGCTTAATCCATAAAGATATTGTGTTTCAGCAGACCTGTTCCTTTCAGGATTGATGAGAACACTTTGGATAGGCCTTTGGCCCTGAACCAATGTCTTGGCTAAAGCTTCCAAGGTGCTAGCCTTTAATGCCGCCTGGCAAGACCTAAGGGATGTTGATATCCTCTGGACTTGCCCATCATCTACCACTCTCACTGAGCACTGCTTGCATGACTTGATAGTGCTGGAGGAGGGCACAAACACCTTTGCCAGCACAAAAGGCTCTTTGTATAGGTTCCTGATTCTTGTCCTTTAGACTTCCCTTGTCCCCTCAGGGCAGCCACCATGTTCCAGCTTATGGCCTCCTCGAAGATTACTCTCAGATGCAGTCAGCATACCTAGAGTAGGCCTAGACCTTCTTTTGAATGGTGTCCTCGTGGTCAGCTAGGCAGAGAGTCAGCAGACCCATTTATGGACGCTGCCATACAGAACCATATAACAAACACCCCCCCCCCCGACACCCACAACTTTTTTCCATTTGCCTTGCTAGATTGCCAGGACCAGAAGAGTGGAAATAGACAGCTTCCCCTCCACTCACAGACTGCTGCATTTATGCTGGCAGGTGATTATCAAAGGGAGAGCCCATTGTGGCTCATGCTGGTGAGTATGGAGGGTTTCTGCACCTTGTTCAGGATTCTACTATTGGTGGCCACATGTCAAAGTACCTCTGAGGTTTTCCCTTCAGACGTCCCCTCCTCAGTCAGACCAATGGTCCTCCCCACTCCTGCTATTGGTCCCAGTGGTTCTTGGTCAGCGTGCATGTAACATTACACCCTCCTTCAATGCATTTGCAAATTGGTAATTTTTAGTAATCTCGGTATTAGTAAGTATATTTACCTCTGTAGCACCAGAGAAGCCCACAGAGCACCCTGCTTACTTTAAGCAGGTGATGTCCACTGACAAATCATCGAGGAGGAAGGAGAGGTAAGTATTCTTACTTAAATCAAAATTACTAGACATTCTGTGTATGGATCACTAGTCTTGCACTTGCAAGTACATTTGTTGGATAAGAGCGAGGGGGTGACAAGCTTCTTCCTCCATTGCTTTATACATTGTAATACCGAAGTGAGAAACAGAGATATGAGCATGAAAAACAGAGATATGTGCACATGCAGTAGGATCAAGTGTGACAGGATCACGTGTGACAGGATCAATGTAATATGATCAATGGGAAAGGATCAATGTGTACAGTACCCGATCTGGGACAACTTTGAATACAGTACCTGTAGTGGATAAGTTACAATGAGCTGGGCTGGCTCGATCATGGTATTCAGACTGTATTCACACAAAAGGCCTCCATCTAACCATTCTTTTGAATAGGGATTTGGAGCAGTCGACATGTGCATTTTCCATTTGCAGCTGGGAATTGGTGCCAAAGATTGCTGGTTCGAGATCCAGCACTTCCATGGCCACAAGACTTAATATATAATTCGGTTCTCTTATGATGCTGGTGGACCCACATTTGTATAGTCCCCAGTCTGGGACAACTCCCAGACATAGTACTTAAACTGGCTAAAATTCGAGGAACTGCATGGGATGTGTCCATTATGACATTCAAGCATACTGGCTTCCATTTATCCATTCTTTTGAATGGTGATTTGGTGCAGTTGGTATGTGCATTTCTAATTTTTGGCTTGGTGGTTGGTGCCGAAGGTTGCTGGTTCGAGACCCAGACGTTCTGTGGTCACAAAACATAATGGAACCGAGTGTAATAGTTTTAATGTGATAGGGTTAAATGTGGTATCATCAAGCTGTGCCTTTTCCTTGTACATTTTTATGGATGTAAAATTGACGAGAGTGAGACTTGAAAGGAAAATGTAGAGATACGTACTAGGTATTGAAAGGGTAGTTTGGCGTGCTGTACGTTGTGTAGAAAACTGAGCTTACAGTCGTGTAAGAATAACAGGAAGCACTTTCACCTAAAAAAGAAGACAAAGTATCTGAAAATGCAATGCGCTATGCTGTTTCTCATGTAGCAGACTAAAGGGAAAAGAAAGTCAATATATTCAAACATTTAATCACTAAAAAAATAAGTTCCGTTTCATTGCCTACTTTTAAACAAAGGCTCATCTGCAGCCATTTTGTCACAAACCCATATTATTTGAAAACTAACTTCCGGACTATTCACGACAGAAAGAGGGCAAATAATTGATCTTTTACTATCGCTGATGTACAGTGCGCCAAATGCACCCGTTTCTCTCTGGGCTAAATCTAAAGTAAGTTTTGAATTAGCAAAAGGTCGTAATTATACGGGATTGAAATGCGGATTAACGTTGAACATAAGTCAATTTCTGTTCGGCAACCTGTCTCATGCTAAACGTGAAAGAGCTGATTGGCATAACAGAATCGAGTTCAACATATCTTGACCAGGTATTTATAAGCATTCCAAATTGTGTTCCTTGTTTATCAGTGCAACGAACATTGCAAGCTGGGGTTGCTGTGCTGTATGAGCTTAACTTTTATTTCGTAAAAAAAATCTAAGAGTTCAGCGTCTTGTTTGGAAATATTCGAAAGCTAATTTTGATGAGTTATGGGCTGAATTGAGCAAAGCCACCTGGGATATCTGATTTGAAATTTGCGATGTAAATATGGCCTGTCTTCTCTGTAACAATACTTTTTTTAATATAGTAAGAGAAGCAACCCCTGATAAAGCATTTAAAATTAGATGGAGCAACGCACCCTGGTACACTTTACAGTTATGTCAACGAAAACGTAAGATTTTATGTGTACATAAGAGGGCAAGCAGATTTGGTAATTATGCTACATTTTGCTTTTACACGGACGTGGAAAATGCTTACATCAATGATCGTAGTGTAGCAAAAAAGAAACAGTATGATTGCCCATGTCAAAAACTAAACAACGGTGAATCACTGAACAAGGGATAGTGGAAACACGTACAGTTTATATGAAAGGAAATAAAAAGCAATAAACTGCAGCCATAGGAAGTTGTGATGTTGGGTACCTTCAATAATTTACCAAAAGCAGAGACCTTTAACTCACATTTTCTATCCAAAGGTTGTGTTCAATTATCAGACTGTTATGCTAGCCATCCTACTTATCCTAAAGCATCCTTGGGCAGTTTGCAGAGTACAGAAAGTCTTGTTCTTGATATTGTAAAGAGTCCGGACACAACTAAGGCATTGGGACCAGTGTAAAATGTAAAAGGAGGCTGCCCCCAGCATCTCTGATTCGTTTCTAAGCTAATACAACTTTCCTTATCCAAACAAATATTTCGATCTGAATGGAGGAAATCTAATTAAAAACCTATACACACGGTTGGCGAAACCAATGTAAGTAATAACTACCCTCCCATCTCAGTATGTAATAGGTTTTGTCGAAAAAGTTATGGAAAGAGCCATTTTAAGCACCCCTTTAATGTTTCTAGGGATAATTTAGTAATCGTCGACAAATAGTTTGGCTTCATGCCTAGTGATGGCGTATCAACTTGTGAGTCTTTCCTGACATTTAATCTAGATAAAGCGAAACTAGAAAAGTGTCCAAAGGACACGGATGCCCCCACCTGCCACTGCCCCCATCAGCATGTGGAAGATTAACATGTAAACGATGCACGACTTCAAACATATTGTGATATCTTCACATGGATAATAATTATACACACAACGTTTCCTGTATAGATTAATATTTCTATCAAATTTCATGGCTATACCTGAAATTCTTAATGAGCTGCACATCCACAAGTTTGACAAAAAAGTACTCATTTTCCTGGAATTGTCTTTTTCACTAAGTCTATAAATGATTACTAAGAGGATAATTGACCAAAGAGACAAAACACAAGGGCACATCTTCACATATTGATCAATGTTGCTATTAGGTTTCACAGCTGTACTTCAAACATGTTCAAAACACTGAATAGACATTTTCACTATGTTAATGAAAAATGATGAGAGGTTAACCAACCAAAGAGACAAACATAACCCAAAGTGCACATCTTCATATATTGATTAGTCTTCCCACCAAGTTGAATAGGTGAATCTCAGATACTTTTTGGGATATATGCAACACAAATCTGACAAGTCTACCGTTGAATCAACATTTCGCTAATTGATGACTAATTAACAATGTAAAATTAATGACTAATTAACACTGTAAAATTAATCCCAGAGAAAACAAACCCCAAGCTGTACACCTTCATACGTTGATAGATGTTTCCACAAAGTTACATGGTTGTACCTCAAATGCTTTTCGAAATAGGCGCTACATAAAGGTTACAGTTTTCATGTCGGACGGACGGACGAATGAACGGACGGATGGACAAGGGCAAATATATATGCGCCTGTAGGGGGCATAAAAATTATAATCAGCAGTAAAACAATATGCTCTATTTTACCCTGTTTAATGTATGGAGGGACGTTTACCGGAAAAGTGTCTCTATAATACCAGAGATTTCGAAGGTGTATGAATTCAAAGGAGCCCATCTTGTAACTTTGATGACTCTTTAGCCACGCGTGGACCCATGTATGAAAATCTTGACCTGCATGGCCGATATCTGTGTGTATAGATTTGTACACAGCATTTCGTGTGTGTATGCCTATGTATTTGTATTTTAATTGGTTGCGTCCCTGCAACTGCTACAGTGTGAGGCAACCAGCTCAAAGGGGGTCAATTGTGGGTGAATAAATGATATGTTTTGAACAAAGCTAAACCATGAGCATTGTGATGAAGCCACCATTCTAAAATTCTTCAAATGTTTGGAGAGATACAGCCATGGACCCTTAGAGTTGCGTTCTAAGAAAGACTAGAGGAAACACAAGGAAGTTAAACAACAACAAAAAAACAGCAACAACAACAACAACAACAACAACAACAACAACAACAGCCAAACGCTTATCCTGAAAAAGCACACATAAAATTGAAAGACCCCCCCCCAAAAAAAATAGTAACAAGAATCAAATACTATTCTAAGACCACTGAAAATAATAGCAAATATGTGCCTAAGCAATGGTACATCATATGGTAAAGAATGATGGGAAAACGCAAAAGAAAGAAAAAATCAAACAGGCAGTCATACAGACAGACAGCTGGATATGTAGCCAAATATATATTTAGACATATAGACGGAATTTATAAAGGGTGTGAATCTGGTAATCTAGCGCTTATCTTCCCCAGGGTCAAGTGCCACTCTTATCTAGCCATCACTACACGTAAAACAATCATCTGGAGACAACAGGCACAGGAAAAAAATAAAGAAAAAAATGGATAAATTAATGACTGCATAAGTAAGTAGATAAATAAATAAATAAATAAATAAATGAATGAATGAATGAATGAATGAATGAATGAATGAATGAATGAATGAATGAATGAATGAATGAATAAATAAATAAATAAATAAATAAATAAATAAATAAATAAATACACGTACTTGAGAAATGAATTTTAATTGCACTGCGTGCATAAGCTTTTGGCATGTTCACCACTACAGGCTAGGAGCTCATGCACAATGTAAATGATGTTCATCATTTCCCTTTTTTATTTTTCGCCTTCATTAAACCCTAAAACTAAAAAAAAAAACTTTTTCCTAATCAGTTTTTGATTGTCTGCTAAACGTTAATATTGTCTTAGCTAGCATAAACAGAAAAACACGAAAATAGCTCACAAGTTTGTTAAAAGTTTTCATTTTCTGTTTCACAAATATAATGTATGAAACAAACGTTTGCACTTTCAGCATATAATAATTCGGAATAAACATGACCCATATTCACAAATATCATCCCAACAATGAGAGCAAAGTTAAAAATAACAAAAGCAGAGATTCAAGAGTTACCAAAACATCAACCTTCATGTTGCAATACCATGAATATGTAGAAATAAAAGTCACTCCTGACTTTAGACAGGGTGTCACCCATAAGCAACAAGTGGTTTTAAACCGGTCTTCCCAACCTTTGAACTGTATTGTTCATAAACTTCAGACTTCAGTGGGTTTTTTAAAATATAAATGCATAACCACTTAAAATCCAAAATTTGTCACTTGGACAAATGATAAAAAACTCACAGGCTCGGGAAGCCACGTTTCAGTTCTCCTGACCTTTTAGTCAGCAGAGGTAACAGCAAAAGAAGAAAATAGGCCAACATCGTTTTCGTGAAATTTATGAATCTGATTAAGGATTGACAAGACCGGTCAACAGGTGACGTGCAGGTTTTATGGATAGGAAGCCGGGGGAAAGTAAAGATAGTACCAGGAATCATTGCACATTGGGAAGGGATCATTGCGGTTATGAACAAACAGACTGCATTTGTTGTTCCTAATCTCCTAACCGAACCATATGTTAATATTTACCTGTAAACATAAACAGAATAACCAGTTGTATGAGATTATCTTGCCAACATTGAAGGCAGATTCTATCATGACCATGCATAGATGAGTCTAAAGCGGGATATTTATCGTGAAAGAAGTTCGTGAGTAGCTCAAAGTGTGTACATGAGATACCCAGCAACGAAACTTCTTCATTTGGCCTCACATCGTGATCTGAAACACAGACTTGCTACTTTTTTATCAGTTCACTTTCTAATATTGTGTTCCATATATATGTATATGTATATCCATATGTATATGTATATGTATATGTATATGTATATGTATATGTATATGTATATATATATATATATATATATATATATATATATATATATATATATATATATATATATATGTATGTGTGTGTGTGTGTGTGTGTGTGTGTGTGTGTGTGTGTAAGATTAACACTGACATGTATTGTACACGCACATGATAATAGACCATGTCAGAAATTTCACCACCAGATGGCTCTGGGGTACTATACACCCTAGCCTGACAGAGTGCCAACTAGCTAGGCATGGCAGAGTATGGGAGGTGGACAGTCTTTGAGTTGAAACAGGAACTAATCCAGAGAGGAGCACCAATTAAAGGCAAAAAGTGTGATTTAGTAGAAAGGTAAGTACTTGCTGATCAGTTTCATATATTATCTGACAGGAATTTATCCCAAGATTATAAGTTTAGTCACTTTACTCCAATGGGTTGAACCAGCAGTTTACATCACTGGTCATATATTGCTGTGTGTGTGTATAAATACCTCTCTTGGCCATACACAATTCTGTGACAAGTCAAATTATGAGACTGTGATTAAAAGTATAATGAATGTTCCATAAAGAGAGACTTTCATAGCCATACATACATTATTTTGAATGTGGAATAACCTGGTCAAAGTGTACATAAGCCACCAGTAGCCTGACCTGAGCCAACCCAAGCCTCTGGGGCCCAGCCAGTAGCTTGTATATTGGGTCACTCCAGGGGATAAGCAAGGTGTTAATGCTGCTGTTGTCTAGTTCCTGTGGGGAGAGTGCTTTATTGGTGTGCTGTGTATACAAGACACTTGTTGGTAATGTGTTTGTCCAGAATAACAATGAGGTAAAAACACTGCATACTCAAAGGCAAAGATGAAAAACTGAACAAGAAAAGGAAAAGTAACTTTGGGATGGGACATGCGCATTGGCAGTATGTTCTGTGTGCTTTCAGTTATGGTTTTGAATCCTTGGTCGGGCCATTGAGGAAGGGGTGTTTCTTTTTTCAGAATGAGTATAGGTTCAGAATGAAAATTGTTATTTCTGTCATATGCGTCAAGTCTGAAAAAAAGTGCTAGACTAAATATGTGTCCTGTCAACTTAACTGTATGAGGTAATGAAGGGCAGCCAAGCTGTTCAAATGTAAGGAAAAAGGTAAACTTTCAAACTGGAGGGGACATAATGTTACTTTTCCTTTTCTTGTGTAGTTTTCCATCTTTGCCTTTGAGTATGCAGTGATTTTACCTCATTGTTATTCTGGACAAACACATTACCAGCAAGTGTCTTGTATACACAGCACACCAATAAAGCACTCTCCCCACAGGAACTAGACAACAGCAGCATTAACACCTTGCTTATCCCCTGGAGTGACCCAATATACAAGCTACTGGCTGGGCCCCAGAGGCTTGGGTTGGCTCAGGTCAGGCTACTGGTGGCTTATGTACACTTTGACCAGGTTATTCCACATTCAAAATAATGTATGTATGGCTATGAAAGTCTCTCTTTATGGAACATTCATTATACTTTTAATCACAGTCTCATAATTTGACTTGTCACAGAATTGTGTGTGGCCAAGAGAGGTATTTATACACACACACAGCAATATATGACCAGTGATGTAAACTGCTGGTTCAACCCATTGGAGTAAAGTGACTAAACTTGTAATCTTGGGATAAATTCCTGTCAGATAATATATGAAACTGATCAGCAAGTACTTACCTTTCTACTAAATCACACTTTTTGCCTTTAGTTGGTGCTCCTCTCTTGATTAGTTCCTGTTTCAACTCAAAGACTGTCCACCTCCCATACTCTGCCATGCTTAGCTAGTGGGCACTCTGTCAGGCTAGGGTGTATAGTACCCCAGAGCCATCTGGTGGTGAAACTCATTTCTGACATGGTCTATTGGCCATGATTTTCCGCATCAAGTTGGAAACGATATTGAAAGAAACGAGAACTAGTTTCGCATGAATCATATTGACGAGGGTGCCATTTTTCCTCTTTGTACAAACTCAAAATTGTGTACGGTTCATATGGTCCGAGTGCTTGGCCTGATCTGTCACGCTTCGGGGATATGATACAAGAATTGATTCTACATGCCCATGCACATAAAACTATTCACCAATCTTCTGATTCTTGAGATATATTGCTGAAAAAAAGCTTACCTTTATCAAAGATTACTCCCAGGAGAATGACGAACAATAAGGTTGTTATCACAGAAGATCTCATTGCATTCACGACGGAATTCTAAATTATAGATAAAAAAAAATGACGAAGCTGTTAATCTGTTACAAGAGAATAATACACACAGTCTTATATTATATTCTGACAATTCCAGTCATATTTCAATTCATTATTTTCCTGTGGTTCAAGCTTTGTATCCAAGAGTAGAATTATTACGATCGACCACTGGTGTGTTTGATACGGCTTTTATTCCCCTATCAAATGTTAAAATCATTAACTTGGGAACTAGAAAAAATATTTTACCCTTTTCTATTTAAAATGCCGGCCAGTGTACCATGTTCACCTGCCCATCATTCCATCTGATGATGGTGTACAATAAACTGTCAATTTCACGTGGACATAATGTCTACTACTTTGGACTGTATAACTGCTAAAGAGGAGAACTTTTTCAGGAATAAATTTCCTATATTTGCGCCCCGGTGGTCATGTGTATGTCTCCACATTTTTATGTCCATTTGGGATGTCACTTGCTGAGATTGTTAGCTTTGAACAAAATTCACTTTTGTTTGTGTTAAGCGGAATATGAGGCCATGTGGGACCAAGTAAACAGCTTCCTTGGAATGCTGGCCATGTGGGACCGAGTAAACAGCTTTCTTACCATGTGGGTCATGTGAAACCGAGTAAACAGCCTTCTTACCATGCTGGCTATGTGGGACCGAGTAAACAGCTTCCCTGGCATGCCGGCAATGTGATACCGAGTCTGACGGCACCCTTAAAAATCTTCTGACGGAGATGCTTGTCAGTTCACTGGTCGCACTTAAGTAGAGAAATTGTGTTAACAATCATAAATCAACAACAACACAAAAAGAAATCAAATGAAGTTAAGTGGAGGGAGTAGGATGAATGGGATGGGAAAAGATGGGATAAGATAAAGTTTATCTATCGGTCATTGTCGGTCGTTTTTACCAGAGCAAGTCTGTTGCATCAACTTTGAATGACAGACGCAACCAAACGAACACGATAACCATCAATACACTCTTAGACAATTTTTCATATTTTTCCAAATTATGTTTATTTTTTTTTTGTAAATTTACTACACACTATGTAACAACAGATAATGCACACAAGAACAGAGCCACAAACTAAAGCTGATTGCACTTCTTACTTTGAACTTCACCACGGCAACCTCAATACCAGTGTAAAAGTAACAATGGTAAAACATACCTTCAATCAACAAATTCTTGACTACGGCGTTTTGTGATAGATATTGAAGTGATCGTTAGATTTTGGACACGAACAAAACTTCTTAATCCATGCTACTATACTTCACGCGTGTGGCACCCCCTTATGAATTTTACAGTCTGTACTTGGTTGTGTGTGGCTTGAATATCTTCTCCTCTCTTGTTTGTGACACTTTTTTTATATTTCTTACTTTGAATATCGATCAAAGTGCAGTGAAAAAGTGAGGTCAGAATTGTAACTAATGGCAACATATAAACACTGAAATGAAAGTAGCGCTGTCATGGCCAATATTTTGTTTGATTAAAATCGCCAAAGCGATGCATGAATGCACTTCAGCAAGTCATGACTCAGTGAATAAAGACACCAATCACCAGAATGTGGACCAAGAGTGCTGCCGTATAAAGAGGAATGGGAGGCGGGGGGGGGGGGGGGGGGTCCTTATAAAATTATCTGGAGTGCTGGGACCATAACTGCTGCTACAAGAACTGCTACTGTTACTACTACTACTTTCACCAGTATTGCTAACATTATTGTTTTTACTATTATCATGACAATCACAACTGGTTTGATGTGTTATTTTTGCGCGTTTTGTAGGGTCAGAAAAAAAACAGCAAGGGCAGAGCCAAGTGGTGCGTTAAGTGAACTGAGCCAAGTGATGCCTTAAGTGCAGTGAACCAAGTGATATGTTCAATGCACTAGGCGGGGTTATTCAAATACGCCTGGCATCACAAAAACCGTTTAATCTTCGCTATGTGAAATCTATCATTTAACGCCAAACGTATTGTTGATACGATTAGCTGACATTCGGCTTTTGCGTTGCTCCACAGTAGTAGTAGTAGTAGTAGTAGTAATGATAATAATAATAATAATAAAAATAGTACTAATAAATAATAATGATGATGATGATGATAATAATAATAATAATAATAGAACAGTAAAAGCCATTATTATTATCGTTATTATTATTATTATTATTATTATCATTATTATTATTATTACTATTATTATTATTATCAAAACCTGAAAGTAGTACAAAATTGTATGACTTTAAAAGGGGTTACTTGTTATATCCATGCCTTTTTGTGCGGGATACGTCGCAATTTCAATAAAACTCGGGAACCCAAAATTTCACGGAAATTGTTATTTCTATGATGTACTTGTCCATAAATAGGAACTTTGCTCCATAAGCAATCCTATCAAACCCGCGTTGTATGTTGCATTTGTAGATTTTTATTATTTATGCATATTGACGATTATCTATCTTCTCAGCAAAACATTCAGAAATTGCAATAATGATCAAAGTATACGATAACAAATTCACATACTGAAGAAATGGTCGATGTCAATATGTAATTTTAAGCGAGGGTTTGCACATGGTCTGTCGCGGTGGGCGTGATAGGATTACTGGTGATGCAGTCACTGGGGAAGTCTGCCACTTAGCCAGTTGTACCATGTACTGACAGTGTTTTATTAAAACAAAAAAAAACAAAAAAAACAAAAAAAAAACAAAAAAAAAACCAAAACCAAAAAAAACCCCATTACCGTTTCCATCGACAATTTACTGAATGACCTTTGACTTTAAATTTTGCCCCCTTTTTCTCCTCCCTGCCTGGTAAACATTTACTATCCTAATCTTGGAATAGGATAAATGTGCATCACACACAGAAAGCCCGGGTTGCGATTTATTCACCTGCAGCCACAAATCTACTGGATTACAAGTGAAATTGAAACAAGAACAATTATAAAAATTTGATGTACAAACAGCAATGAAACTATTATCTACAGCGTAAAGCGCGGAGCTAACGCAATTGAAAGAAACAAAAAAGCCGTTATAACGAGATAAGAACCTTTATAACTCAACATGAATTTTAATCAACTAGATACAGATGCTTTCAACGGAGATACAAAGTGTGTATAATCAGAAGAAGCTATTATAACGATATAAACTGTCGTTTAACGAGACAAAATTATGTGATAAAAATCATTTTAACAAGATACAGAGGGGCTTTAACGAAACAAAATGTTATAACGAGATGAAATGTCACTGCCGCAAGAAAAAATGTCCTTCCAACGAGGTTTAAAGTCGCTGTCAGGAGATTTTACTCTTTGATCAAACAAACAAACAAACAAACAAACAAACAAACAAACAAACAAACAAACAAAAACTACGGTTGTAACGAATGAGACATAAGTCATACCATTTTGGCACCTGTTGTACAAAAAAATCATGTGAAATATTTAAAGGCGCCAAAGTAAGATATCACGTGACAGGGCTATTAGGACAAAGGCAGACAACATGACTTGTGGTATCTTACATAGGCAAACTAGTCATGTGATCATGATACTAAGAGAAACAATCTGACATATGCAGAGTTAATGCAAAAGGAATATTATTATGAAATAAGCATTATTAACACATGCAGAATTACCAGAAACAATAGACACCGGCACTTGCATCAAAGACAGAATACTGCAATGATGTCCTGTTCGTTTCTGTTATTGATGCATTTCTTTGCGCGTTTGCGGGTTTGTGCTGTCAAAATTATGTTTACAGAAATATGACCTTTGAAACAAATGTCTGATATTTGCTGGTATGTAGGCCCACACATGGCTCCTTTTGGCTCGAGGGAGACAGTGCTGTTATGTGGAACGAACATATAGAAGTGAGAATTTCAAATGGGGTCCTTACGTATCCTTTCTGCTTTGTAACTCATTGTAATCCCTTTGAGTATCATGCTACCGCCTGTCTTGTAGCGAATCCTTATATATTGTCCGCTACTAGCCAATGAAGGTCTAGTGGTCCCACAGAATTTTCGGAGTACCTTCGAGTCACTGTACCGCCCTGTAAAGACGTGAAACAATATATAAGCGTATACCGTATACTTAAGATGTCAAGATTTATTATATGCATGATAAATATGAGCTAGTTGACAGATTGTCACATGTGGATAGCTATATTGGTGATTATCCATATACTTGCACGTCATTTATGTCACGACCCAATGACATCCGTATTAATCAATAACAATATACAAAATGTTCATAGTTGAATGTCTGGTGCATTTTTATCCACCAACACCCTTAAGTACCCAAATGTATGATGTGGTCAGCAGTCTTTTGAATACAATATCACGTGGAACAAAATACCAACGGATGTACGGGACGCACAGACTACAATTACTTTTGAAAGACACATTCCAAGACCAATCTTTTTAGAGAAAGGGATGAAAATACTTGTGAAATGCCTCATCATGACCGCTTTGAGTTACTGAATAAAGTTTATATACTGTTCTTTACCAGTTTTATTATATAATGTTTTATCTCGTTCGTTGTATATTTATGGGTGTACCGGTACCGTACGAGCTTCCTGTTTAAATACAGGCTAATACCCTTTACTTACTTAACTTATTAACATCGGAGGAAAGCGCCAGATCTCAAAATTGTTTTGCAATTGATTAAAAAAGTCAGAGGCATACACTCTCTCCAAACTAGAAAAAAAACCACCAAAAAACTATAAAACATGTTAGCGTGGTTGATAATTGAAATTCAATGGAGAAAGACGCACGTTGTTTATATCTTATACGAGTTTGAAGGCTATTTGCAATAAGAAAAAAATAACTAACAAGGCAGTCGCACGCATATCTTTGTCTTTGTTGCGCTTTTCTGAATATAGCCCATAAGATTGAAACTACTTGGTCAACTCTGTTAAATTATTAGACCTTTTAGAACTGATGACAAAAAGATATATTTCACTATTTGCACATTTACCGTCTCGGATCTCCACATAGTCTTTACACGGGGAGGTAAACTGCAGACTTGTCATGATGAATGAAACTCTGATTCTGTACCTGTAACTGGAATACTGGATGATCCAACATCTGTCAATTTTGCTGTCGAGACAAGAATGTGGTATGTGATCAGTGTTAATGCACACGTATGTACCAGCATTGATGAGTGCTTGACGTATCTTTCATTCTATATCACACAGCATATTACAATTGCTTCAGGTTAAATTACTCAAACCAAAGTCACACTAAAATATGCATTTCACATTATGACACTTTCGGACAAATTTACATAATAACACAATGTGACAATTTTCATTGCAAAATTATGTGATTCAAACCTTACTTCCCGGAGTTCTTTTCTGGCTACAGACAGTAGTGGGCAGTATATAATAGAATGGGCGTCACACCCAACGTTGGTCACCTGTTGCAGTCTGTCACCAATCAAGACCAGCACCACTTTGTTGAAAAATTGACCAGACTCACACAAGCTTTCCTTTGTATTTGCGATAGCATTTTCAACTTAATTGCAAGTCATAAAACAATTTTGTAATCTCACGCGCTTGTTTATCACATGTATTCCGTAAAAACAGTTGACTGTTTGAAAAACTATTATTGTTTCAACATGAAATGCCCTCTTATTTTTCACATGGAGAATCCTTTGCTAATATTGTTCACCCCCAACTTGGCTCGGATCAGTCAAAATCAAATTGCATCTGCTTGACACAAATATTGTCCCATCTGCAGCCTGATCCTGCAGCCATCCAGTCGAAAATACTTTTACACGTCCTCTTTCATTGGCCGCTGTACTATTTCCATAAGTGTAAACTTCTAAATACTCTTGTAAATGTGCTTTATCCAGGTGTTAAGCCCAGTCTGTTGACTAATCTTGTCCCTGATAGACTTTTAGAAATCATGTTAAATGGGAATACAGATCTTACATATTAATTGAATGTTATCTTTTCTGCAGTACAATTATATATTACCGAATCCAGACGCTTCATTTATTGATAATGCTTATATTCGCAGCACGAGACCTTCACATGTTATAAGCAAACAGTCTTTTGTGATGTCATGTGTATTGTGTACATAATAAGTGTGTTACTCATATACTGGAGATCCTGTTGATTAGTTGCTTTGTAGCTACTAGGTTATCTGGTTTTTGAAATAAATATGGTTACAATACAAAACGATGCTGTTATGTACAATATTTGCGTTAAGTTATTATATCGGTCAGCTCTTTTGAGCATGGCAAATGTTGTTACATACTTGCTGTAGTAGAGACGGTCATTTGAAGATGATAGATGGCTGGCGTACGTGCGTGCCCTTAATAGGATGCATCCTTTGCAATAAAATGACACAAAATGTGAAGTGCTGCATATTTCTTTCATTTATGCCATGTTATACTTCATGTTTAGAACTGATTTCTGCTAAAATATTTGACATACATTGCTTAAACACAATCATGCGTTCAGGTTTCAGTACAGATCGCCATGACTTTATCAATGACATATAAGTATTCTGTTTAAGTCTATCCTTTAGGTTGAAATTCAACTTTCCTTGTAAAGATCTGGATTGAAGGATTTTACCGGTACAGTAGTAGGAAAATCGAACTGTCATAAATCAGTGCAAGGTTAAAACATCCACGAACTGTTTCACTCATGCTACATATGCTGCATTATAAACACATGATATTAAATGTGAGCATTAGATAATTTACGGTAAATAAGCACTTCCATTTAATGATTACAATGTTGGATTTAAATTAACATACGATTTGAAAACATGTTGTTGGTTAAGCATTTGTGCATTTTAGTCTCATGGTTCCCATTTTTCATTTGTTTACTTTCCACATCTGTTGCCTTGTGTTCTCTAACCTCTCTTAGGTAGTTATCCTAGAAACACCCTCCTAGGAAAGCACTGCAATTGCTGATGGCTAGGACAAACAAGTTTGCAACTCCACAGCTGCAGGAAATGGAGATAATTAAATTTTCGCTTATCAATTTTAGGGACCGGTCAGAGTATGCTATGGGGAGGGCCGGTATATATACCGGTCAGAGTATGCTATGGGGAGGGCCGGTATATATATATATATGTATACCGGCCCTCCCCATAGCAATGTACTGCAATAGTTAATCCCTCTATTGGCAGACCGGTTTCGACTGGAGAGCATTAAACCCTGTGTGGCAGAGTCTGTTTCACAGGGTGATGTCTGTGGGGGTGCATGTTCTGGGTATTAAAAAAAAATGGAAAAGATCTTTTTTTCAGGTAAGGGTTTTGGAGACCTTTCCGACGCGATTTAAAAATATAAGTGTGTTAAACTGATAGACTGAAATTCATTCAGAAGTTTTATTTTCAGATAGCTCTTTCGGCAAGACTAAGAGATCATAGGTCATACCACTTTTCTTGTGCTTAACACTCATATGAGCACGCTACAGTGTTCAAGTTTCAAATCCAGATATTTTGGAGCAGTGACTGGCCTTTAGAATGAAAATTGTTTTTACCTGTAAGCCACCACGGTAGGGACTTAAAGTCAATTTTAAATCCAGAATAATTGTTGTGGACGCCATTGGTTTTAAATTTGACATACATGTAGGTGCCAGTGCTGTCGATGTAACCGGGATTGGTCTTGCCACACCACGTCGTAAGAAGCTTTGAAGTATTGAATTTTCCTGAAGTGCAAAGACATGAACTATTCAAAATATGTATTACTGGATAAATATATGCATATATGTCATAGATGCATACTATCCCGTTTTATCTCATGCCATGTTATATCACATCATATATCACAACACATTGATGACATTGAAACAGTGTAACAGGAGATGCTCGTAACAACTTGTAAGTTTGTCCAACCCAACTGTGATTTGGTTTTTTGTTGGCTATTGCAATAACGCCCTGACCTGCGCGAGAAGATTCACTGTTTATCATTTTTCACTGACTCCATCAAAAACCCAACTCACTCCTTCAGTGGCCTTAATGGAAAAGGCACTTTATGCCGGACGTGTATATACATATATATGTATGTGTATATATATATATATATATATATATATATATATATATATATATATATATATATACACACATACATATATATACATATATATATTCATATATATATATATATATATATATATATATATATATTTATATATATATATATATATATATATATATATATATCAGTACAAATTACATCCCTTTGGCATATGATAAAAACATAGTAAAGTCCTTAAAGCTGTAGAAGTCTCTGGAATCATAGGAACGTATTTGGGCATTTGGCTCATTGAGCTGTCAAATCTTCCAAGAAATTATGAAGAAAACATTACGATATATGCCTTCAACAAGTAGACCGAAAGAAGACATCATCAGTGATAGGCCACTGTTATGCTAAACTAATTACATTCCCAAATAAACAGCATAGTAAACGTGTTGGAGGTCCAAACCACATGTTAGTATATAAACAAGGCTTATTGACCTAAGATTTTCAGAGCCTTGACATTGTCACTATGATTAATGACTCCTGCTTGCAGACAAGAACACTTCTCAAAAAGTTCCAAATTTTTACCAAAAGCTCCCAAGCACATTGCTTTAACAGAACATACTCCTACACAAACCAGATCTGCAGGCAGTGCACTCCTAACCCTACTTGGGGTCAGAGGTTGCTAGGACTTGACCCGCTGTTGGGATACTTGATTCAGTAGATCCCCAAATATAGTTGATCCGAGGTGAAACACACTGTCCAAAAATATTTTGAACAAATTGTAAAATGTTTACTGCTTAAGAAACCGTAAGGACCATGCAATAGGTAACATACTCAGTCAAAGTACACACGTCAATGGTACACGTTTACACACATATATGTGTTAAAATGCACTTTCAACATTACCTTCAAGATGCATGGAAACTCAAACATTAAGAAAATTATGTAAAGGCACCTGTATCGCAATGAAAACATAAACAGAGTCATTTACCATACAAAAGAGTCCATTCCCTTTTGTTGTTTAAATTGGTTAAAAATTAACTCTGTTTGTTAGCCTATAAAATGCCATCTGGGGAGTGAGTACAGTTCCAGTTTTATTTTTTGTACGTGTCCCCATAACTCTGTGCTGACCCTTTTGATATGAGTGAACAGATCAGAACTTTTATCTAATAAAGAGTAACATGGAGTACATATACAGTAGGCCAGAGTAATCAATACGTGAAAGGTGTCACCACATACTGCCACTTTCACTAGTGATTGTCCATAATATCCAATAATGTTCAAATTTAGATTGGTACACATGTGTCCTTCCAATCCTGAAGAACCTCCTGCAAGTGGTTACTGTTACACACTTAGGGATGCCCCAACTCTCGGTAGGGGTATCAAATTGGGTGGACAACGAGGCTGTTTCCTCAATTTCTTTAGACTTACAGCCTAATGGCCTAGTGATGTTATGAATGTAGGAAAGCACTGTATAGAGGTGTCAACACTGAGTATCTATTCACTACCAATTACATGACTGCAAGCTCGCCAATCTGTCTTGAGAGGGAACAGATAAACCCTGTGCTAAAAATGCAATGAAAAGATATGGCAATGGCCATACAGTTAGTCTGCCTTATTCGAAAGACCTGATTGCTTATTTGGGTTTTTGTTGGGGGCCGAATGAGGCCAAACAAGCTCAAGGGACATACAGGTCATCATGTGAAAGAATAATGATATGCTTAAAACACACACACACACACACACACACACACACACACATACACGTGTATATATATACTCCTGAGAAAAATGCCAACCCCTTATTCAACATTATGCACGTATTATGAGGATATGTGTGGGGAGTTTGTTTACTTTACTATACCGTTGCTTTTCACATCTCTTTTAGGAGGAAATGGTGGTTCTTAAAGGACCTTTGTGGTTGTTCTTGTTGTTGGGAGGCTGCATGCTTCAATAGGAGGTGTGACCACCACCCTTCTGTAAGTAATCTTGGATCTCCCTTGGCATGTTGTATCTAAGGTTGATTTTCTCAGCCTGGAAAAATTTGATTCCACTGATGTCTGTGAGTCTCTGTCCCAGTTGGTGAAGATGGATGTGGGTTCATACTCATCCCTGATTTGATGCCGAAGTACATCCCACCAATGCTTGATGGGGTACAGTTCAGGAGAACAGGCTGGCCATGGCAGCAATGGGATATTATGTTGCTGTAGATGACTCGGGCAGTGTGTGGTCATGCATTAATCTGTTGAAACAGTAGCTCTGGATATTGTTATATCCATTCAGCAACTGTGAGCAGGATCTTATCCACATAGCACTGGCCTGTCAGTGTCCCATTCACCCTGATTAGAGCTGTTCTCCCTGTTTCTGTAATTGCCCTCAAATCATGACACTGCCTCCTCCATACCAGTCATGTTCAACCATACATTCTTCTACTAACCTCCCAGTCAAATCCTTTTTCTTCCATCATCAAACTTCAAGCAGATTCGTGATTTGTCTGACCACATCACATTGTTCCATTAGCTTCCGGTCCAGGCTGGATGTTCCTTACACCACTGTACCTGTGATATCTTGTGTGCAGGACTGAGAGGTATGTAAATGGCAGTGCTGTATGCCCTCACCTTGGCCCACACTAGTCTTGTTACTGGTAGACTGTGATGCTCTGATGTTGCAAGTCTGGCACCTTTGCTGACGATACCTTTTGGTGGAAAAGAAACCTGTGCCTCTTCACATACTTGATCAAGTAAGTGTCATCCATCCCATCGGACAGTCTTGGTCGCACAAAATCAGTCTTCCTCTTGCAGCCACTGGTTTCCTGGGAATGGTCTCACCACCTTTTTACTGATGGCCTGGAGCAGCGCATTATCCTGGCAACCTTCTGCTTGGAGAGGCCAGCCTCCAACATCCGAATGGTTCTGCCCCTGCGAAATTCAGACAGTTGTGAGTGACCCCATGCACCATGGCATTGTGGATTCACATTGATACGGGTAGTGACATGGCCCCCTTATAAAGCCCATGAGCACCCCAATAGCAGGCACACTTTATGAATCTCTCAGGCTGTCGTCTTATTTTCAGAACATGTTTTGTGCGTGTGACTGCTCAGGTATAACCCAAGCTATCATGTTGATATTGCATCATATTTCATGTGAAACCTATATTTTTCATATAAAGTCATATTTAGAGCACTCCATGTTAAACCAATGGGAGTGGCATCTCTTTTCCCCAGCATTATATATGTGTAGCCACACAATACTTATTAACAGGATATAAGTAGATATTACAGATTTATAACAAGTTTTCATGAATCAAAACTATCTCAGTCCATCACTCAACTATATTGATCTAAATAACACTATGCCAAATTGCTCTTCCCATAAGGCAAGGAAAAAGGGTAGTGTACATTGTTGTAACCACATTTTGTCAATAATTACAACTACACCCACAACACCATAAAGGGGTCCTCTTTTCATGGGGAAAATAAGCAGACATTTTAGGTATCTTGTGTCTTTTATTGTATTATGAGATAGTTTGGATAAGGGGGTGCAATCACAGTGCAGACCTCCCTGAGTAATAAATTCCAGGACTTTGTTACCAATTACAAAGGGCAGGCCCTAGCTTCACGCAGTGGTTAGCCCTCAGGAGGGGAGGAAAGCATAGGTATTCTCCCTATACCAAGGATATAGGTCTCATATCGGTTCCTTGTGTGGATGGTTATAAGTAGGGCAGGATGGCCAAGGGTCAGTTGCACTGTAGTTTGTTTCCCTCAAAACTACGTTGGCAGCTGACACTGGATAAATAGGTGTGGGGTGTCAAGGTGGTGCCAGGGTTGTCTGTAAATAGAAGGATTGCTCTGGAAACCTCAAAACTGGTTCCACTTTATCTTTTGTCCTGGAATGATGTCAGTTGATAGGAAATGCCCATTTAGGCCAAGCAAGGCTGCCCAGCAGGGTGAAAAGGGCAATAAGGACTACAAATGCAAGCAAGAGAAAATAATAGCCTGCTGCCATGTGGGTCCTATTAAAA
This sequence comes from Hermodice carunculata, assembly GCA_964020975.1. Taxonomy (NCBI): domain Eukaryota; kingdom Metazoa; phylum Annelida; class Polychaeta; order Eunicida; family Amphinomidae; genus Hermodice; species Hermodice carunculata. Next base: position 98,256,422 of record OZ026619.1, read on the forward strand.
AGGGAAAGGAGTCGTAGAGTTAGAAGGGTTAGGTTTGTGAGTACGGTTGGGATTTGATGATCAAAATAGGGTTGTTCAGCAATGATATAGCTTGTGGTTCAAGGGCAATATTGGTAATGTCAGTAGCTAAGACATGTAAATACCTCAAACAACACATGGTCAATGTGTTCTAATAAACCCATCAGAGTGATCCCCTTTCCAACAACTATGCAACCAGAGGGTACCAAAATCAAATAGATACCTGAATTTACTCTTTGTCTTACACTTGGTTTCCCTCTACAATGTGTTTTTAAGGATTTACCCAAAGTTACCACAACATGCTCTCTGAAACTGACTTCCCTCATTTGTGTTAAATGTATTTGTTGTGTCAGGATCACCTGGCAGTTTTGACTTCTTTTCCTGTCTCAAGCAATTAGAGTATGGGGACAACTCCATGGCCTTGTGTCATATAATGGCCCTGAGTGGCAAGCCATAGGTTTTCCCCAAAACAACCAGCTGCAAATATCCCCATTGACAATGCTGATCCCTAAATCTTTCTGCTCTACATTTATTTGAATTGTATAATCTTCCTTTTTGTAAGGAATAGGCGAGGAGGCCAAATTATATCAACTATACTTTAGACCCTCCGCCAAAGGTAGCTTTACTTGGTAAAAGAACGTTTTTTACCCCCAAACAGGATACACAAGGGCATGTTTGTAGTTCTATTGTATTGGATCAGTAGGATTTGTGCTAGCAGTGGTTGCTTGTCTGAGCTTTTCTAGAAGTTGAATGGAGCTCATTATATCTTCGGTTAATTTATCCATCTCCGATGAGGCCTTTTGATGAGCACACATTTGAAGTGAGCACATGTAAGATCTGGTGATATATTTCAGAGTTGAAACTAGTCTCACAAAATAGAAGACACATTCTATACACAACATTCTACTTGTCGTATATTTTGATTGTTTAGGTATAATCTTTAATTTAGGAACCAATTTCTTGGATATAAAACTAGTCACTTGGGATATTTGTTGTTGGTCACAAGCTACAACCTATTGAATGTGGTTGGGTACCATAGTAACTTTGTCTACTTGGTGGAAGATGGCTTGCTGATTTCCTCTTATAACTGATATAGCTAAACAACATTCCTCAACGCTATCACTGGTTGCCAAGCCAAATGAGATAAAGCGGACTTGGTCAACTATGTTTAAACCATCCTTGCTTAATATGGCAGCTATGTGGGGTCTGGGAAACTTGATGGGTCTCCAAGTAGGACTTAAGGAACCTGCAGCAGCCAACTCATGAGCTCTGCTGGTGTTTAGTGATCACAACCTTTGCCATGGCCTACTTAGCCTGGTTAATCACCAACTTAAGGATTTGTAGCACATCTGGGTCAATAGTTGGATTCTCAATGACTACTAAGATAATCCATGCTGGCATTTGAACTTGGAGCTGGTCTGCTCCAGTAAGCAATAATCCATGTGGATGGGAGTCTTTATCTGCCACTGTTTTTCCAAACATACAAAACTTTAATCACACATGAAGGCTGCTAGCCTTTTGGCAGCGAAGCATTGTTGTTTTTGCTCCTCGCTAGCCAGAGGACATCCTTATGCTTGTCTCTTCACTGCTATATATAAGGAGATGGTGGAGAGGTGCATGCAAGCCTATATTTAACACCAAGCTATCTTGTGGGACTAGACCACATGACCTGGTGAAATATCAATGGGTAGATTTGGTACAGCTGGAGGCTTCAACTGATTGGCTGATGTTGGCCCATCCCCTGATGACTTTTCGGTATCTTCTACCTCCATGTCCTCCTCTGGTTGCTGAGCAAGGCTTATCCTTCCTAATGAAACACATCTTTATTCTGAGCAATTGTATATACATACTCAAACTTAAGTATGTTAGTAGCAAGCTTAGCATGCTCCACACCTTTAACCCCCAATGTCACTATAGAATCAATGGAAGAGAGCTTATTATAGGTATGAGCTGGCATTTGCTTGCCTTTCCAAGTCAAACGATGCTGTCATAAGCAACCAAAGCCTTTCCCACTGCAAGTGCATCCTCTCCAAGAATTCAATGGTGGGCAATTGCATCTACCACTAATACATTGAGGTTGCTGTATACTTTAAATTTTACCTCCATTTTCCCACACACATTAATGAGAGAACCAGATCCATCAAACAATAATGACCTTGCTTTCCCAGTGTCTTCACATTTTTGTTTGAATACTACATTGTGTAGGTGCTAGCTCCTGTATCTATAAGGCGGTTGACATTTCCATTGCCAGTGTTGATAGTCAAACCCAGCCTGGAGAGACCATCTATCACTCCTGCAAAGCCTTGTTTTCTAAAGCTGTATCAGCATTTGGTCTCCCTCCCTCTGCTCCTGGCTGCCACTGACATTGTGGCACCTGATGTGGTATTGGTTCCCCCCTACCATTAAATAAAAGTCCGATAAAATTCCATAAAATGATATAAAAACATCCTGGCAAGCTCGCCAATGAAAACTTGTCCACCCAGAGTTTGACTTGCTTTTGGTCTGCTGCACTAATGCTCTGACCTACTTGAGGACATTCACTGTTCAGAACACTCCAGTCACTCCATGAAAACCCAACTCACTCCATTAGTGGCCAAATGAAAAAAACAACTCTTTATTCCAGATGTACATGGCTTATATACATTCTATAATTAATAACATTCCTTTGGCATATGATAAAAACATTGTGAGGTCATTGACACCGCAGAAGTCATCAGAATGTAATTACACTTCTTTTATGTCATCACCAAGACTAATGCATGCCCAAACAATTACAGCCACAAGTGGCAAACCAAGATGTGATAAGTTTAGTCAATGCAGATCTTTGCATTAATCCCTTTCATACTGTTTCAATTTTAGACTGGAGTTTGTAAGTTTATAAGAATTATTTTTTGCATTTGAAGATAAATGCCAGAGGCATACAATTGCCACAACCTGCATTCAACTAGTTCTCTTCACCTCATACCACATATAACTAGACACTAATGTAAAAACAAATTAAGAGACTGAAAAGTGGCTTATGATGTTACAAAATTGAAACCTTTCTTTTATATTAGCGTTTAGCATCATAATAGTTACCATACAAGATAGCAATTATATGGTATTTGAGTTTGTCAAACAGCCTGTCTAAGTAAACGATATAAAAGGGATAACATCACTCAACTAAACTGTACTTATTATAGTCTGCTATATCTTACCATTGCGAACTTCCACGTAATCTCCTGTACAGCTGGAAGAATTGTCCATGCTAGAATTGGTGACGTTAGCCCGTATTATGGTACTGGAGCTTGAAGTTTGGATGATCCAGCAGTGAGTTAAGTAGCTGGAAGATAATTTGCAAAATAAACATAAATCAATTGTTCATGGTTGAATTGTACAAAGTTGAACAAATGAGAGACAACTGGGGACTTACCCTGATATAGACTTGTAACACAAATACCACAGATCTCTGGAAAATGATTCAAGTCATATAGCATCAGTAATTCACAAAAGGCAGTCAGTGTATCAAAGGCAGCCAGGCTCCATTGCTGTGACTTTCTACATACAATGGAAAGTCAGGCTGAAGACACACTGGATGGATTACCTGACATACCTGGTGGATTATTTGATATATCAGATAGAGTACCTGACACACCTGATGGATTACCTAACATGCATGATGAAACCATTAAACGTTTGGCCATAAAACTGGGTCTTCAATCGAAGTACCAGGTGTCAAAGATAAGAAAAAAATAGAACCAACTATCCTGGCAGGAGAAGTCATACATGGAATGCAGACAATTTGAAAGCATGTAAAAAGTTTTGCTAGTTAAGGTTTTGGGGAGAAGCCAGCAGAGTGGATCCCACTAAAAATAAGTGGTCAGACATTTTGAGGTATCCCTGCACGAGATCACGCAGGCTTATACTTATAAATTTTATGTATTTTAATCTAAATTTCTACTGGTGCAATATAAAATTAATCAATTGATCGATTGATCAATCAAACAATCGATCAATCGATCAATTATTCAATCAATCAGATCTGATTATTATAACTATGGGCACACTGCACTCACCGTAATGTTAGGCCCAGTCAGTGACACATCATATGCTTCAGAAATTGTTCAAAAGGAAAGGCACACTCACTAGCACCAACAAGAAGTTCCCAATGCATTTGAGAAATAATAGACAAAATGTGTTTGAAACCACAGAATGCACTTTTTTTGAAGAAAGCTTCAAAACCTGATTTGCTTTAATTTTGACCGATTTTAGCAAGGTTATGGGCACAAGGTTTGTAAATGTTGCAGAAATTTTGTGATGGTACATTTTAACTTTTGCTGGATACATACCAACAAGCACAAATAGCTGTATATTTGCAAATAAATATATTTTTTCCTTTCAAGAAAACTTCAAAAACAAATTGCAACTGACATTGGCAAAGTATTTCAACAACGTTTTGTAAAAGTAGTAAAAACGTCTGCTTTGCCTTTGCTGAATTCAAACTGTGTGCAAAGTTTGGTGAATACATTTACATTTAGTTTCGAATTTATGTCCCTGTGTGACGACAATGATTCACAAAATTGTACATATCATGAAGGAAAGAAAACATTAAAGATTATCTTATCACAAATCAAAAAGTATCAATATATTGGGCTTCGTGATATTTATCCTGAATGTTTTACAAATGTCGAGCGATTGATAATTGCAGCATGCCTAGCTCCACTTCCGCTGTCAGTGAAGGTTGTGCAGTGTCTCATGGACTGCAAAATTGTCAATTTGTATTGTTCTTGGGACGTTTGAAGCTCTGTGTAGATCTTTTTCAAGTAAGGATTTGTATGTGAACCTGAGCACATAAGTATTTTACGCAAATTTGTGCCGCAATGTATGAATCATTTGTACAAGTTACGCCGGTTGGGCTTGTCACTTGGCTTAAATTTGGCACCTATTTTTCAAACAAAGGAATGGGATCTATCAATCCATGTTGGCTGTGATGTGCCTGGCATGTTGTTTGGTGCTAGGGAATATGAATAACACGGATGTTGACAAGAAACACATAGCAATGGCCACATGTTGTGGATTTTGGATTATTAATAAGTATGGTATTTTTGGAATAACCAGATAAATAAAAGTGAACGAGCCAAACTGCAGAAAATAAAGCTTTTTTTCTGGGATTTTGAACAAACAACCGTACAGGTGCTTTCTCTGTCTGCTGTTGCTAGTCGAGATGTTAAGCTTTAAGGAAATTAAAGTGATTATCTTTGTGAATTAATCTCTGTTGTTCTCTAATGGAATGATTTATGTGATCTTATACTTTCTTTTTACAGGATCCTGCCACCAAAATGGCAAAAAAGAACACACCAACACACACACAAAAAAGCAGGTCCCAGCCCCACCACTGACCATGAACCAGAACCTTGGGCCATCAAGAGACCCAGCCCTCAACTTGAAAGTAACTTGGAATAAAATTACCTGTGAATTGTGACTAAATGGGGGTATCCCCCCCCCCGCACAAAAACTACATAATAAATACAATTGATCAAGTTAAATATCTATTTTTTTCTTGTCTTGTGTTGACTTAATGTTGTCATAGGGTCATTAGCGGGAAACCAGCGCAAGACTTGTTTCAGTGCCATTAATCCCTGGACAAGTCATTCGCCTAACTAGCGGCAGCATGTTTGCATTTCCAATACAAACATCCCCAGCTGATGTATTACGGAATAAAGCAAATATGATGCTCCTTTGTTAATAGGCCTACTTAAAAATGTAGCCCACATTACATAAATATAATGAAATTACACCTAACATTCATGATTAAGCCTACCAAATTGAATAATAAAATAAAAAAACCCTCACTTACTTACAGTGCTTGGTCTGACAAGAGACCCGACTAGGCCTACCTGAAGGAGTGATCAGATTAAATATGATGGCTTATTTTGTGGTTATATGGTCGACGGTTATTTTGGTAATATGTATAAATGTTTGCACACTCATGAGACCAAAACTACTGCCCTGGTGTCTTTAGGTTTGTTTCCATTTTATTACAGCATCATGGGCAATAAAGTTTTATATCAATGCCTGATTTCAAGAACAAATCTTCATGGCCTGCCATTCAAGTCTTGATCATTTGAAGTGTTTTTATTCACTCAGAACATTGGATCCCAAAACGTGTGAAATAAAGTATGAAAATATGCCAAGCATTCTGTCCAACAAGTTCATCTGTCATTTTTCTTTATAGTTTAGGCTGGGATTCCGGCGTACTCCTAATGTTGCGAACCAGGACATTGATTTGCTGACTGCTACAAGAAAAAAACAGAGACCAAGCCCAAGACAACAAAGGGAGCAATAAAACCATCTTTAATCTAGAGGGACCACAGATCAACAATGGGTCATGAGAGTGACACTGACTGGAGTATGTCGCACCACCCTCGTTGATACAGGAGCCTGTGTGACGCTCTTGCAGGAGAACATATTTGACAAACTTTGCCAATGAACTGGATGCTCAAGATTACTGCAGCCAAGTGACAGCATGTACAGCATCTCTGGACACAAGTTGGACATTGTGGGACCCATTTTCATAAATTGCAAAACCAACAATGACAGCAAAGAGATTCCAGAGTTACCAAAGCATCAACATCTATCTTCCTATGCCAATGTGAAGAAACAAATTTCACTCCTGACTTGAGACAGGCAGTCACCCATTAAAGACAACTGGTGGTTTTAAACTGGTCCTCTCAACTTTTGAAATATTCTTCATTAACTACATGCTATAGTGTTTCCAAAATGTCTAGGCCTAACCACTCAAAACCCAAAGTTTATTACTATTGCTAAAAATGGAAAGAGACCTGGAAGGCCGTCACATTTTAGTAATTCTGACTTGTCAATCAGCTGAGTTTACAACAAAAGAAGTAGGCCTACATTGTTTTTGTGATATTTATGAATCTGGAACATTATAAACACACTCTACCTCCAGTATAACTATGAGTCGGACAACACAGCCAACAGCACAACACAGCCAATGAAGTATTTATCAAATAGTACAGAAAAACACGACCCATATTCATAAATTCCAAAACCAACAATGACAGCAATGAGATTCCAGAGTTACCAAAACATCAACATCCATCTTCCTGTACCAATGTGAAGAAACAAATTTACTCCTGACTTAAGAAAGGCAGTCACCCTTAAAAAAAAAAAACTGGTGGTTTTAAACCGGTCCTCTCAACCTTTGAAATATTCTTCATTAACTACATGCTATAGTATTTCCAAAATGTCTAGGCCTAACCACTCAAAACCCAAAGTTTATTACTGTTGCCAAAAAAGGAAAGAGACAACGCTGCCTGTATCAATGTGTTAGTAGTACAGGGAATCAAACATGAGATAACCATAAGGCATGATGTGCTACAACTTGGACGAGGAGTGGTGGATTACCCAAAGAAAACCTTGTCATGGTTTGGCAAACCGTGGCCACTGAAGAAGATACAAGACAACCCAACCATCAACGCAAGCAAGACGTCGATGAGGAGAACACCAAGGACAGTCAGACAAAAGAAGATTGACGCAGTTCTGCAAGAGTATGCCAACATTTTCACCGTGAAGAGGATCCACATGGACTATGTGAAACTGACTCCATTGTCATTGACACCCAAGGACACTCAACAATCAAGCACAGGGCATACCGGACACTGTTATCCAAAAGGAAAATCATCGAGATGGAATATTCTGAAACTTGCTTCATTGTTGACTGCTTCGTCTGTAATAACATTTCATAATCATTTCTGAAATCTTGTTTATTAATGCCTGAGTTTTTTGTCTATAAGTTTCTTTGAAATGGACCATACCTCTGTTGAAACTAGGTGTCACATATAAGGCAACTTTTCCTAGGTGGCCCTTGCGGAAAGGGATGTTTATCATCCTTAGCAGGGTCATCCTGACTACAATTTTTGTATGGTAATTCCATTCTCACTATTATCTATCTTGTTTTTGTCATATATGTTTTTGCTCAATTACCAAAATGTATACAATGTATTCACTTCTATGTCAAATAAAATGAATCTGAATCTGAATCTGAATCTGGGGGTGGGTAAAATGCTACAGCAATGTTATGGGACCAAGTGCCAGCCCTTGGCCATTGCCAGTGATGCTGGTACCAAAACCAGATGGATCAACAAGAATTTGCGTCAATTATCAGAAACTGAATGATATCACCAAGAAGGAGAGCTACCCCTTACCTTTGATTTAAGATATCTTTGGTCAGGTAGGTGGTGCCCAGGTATTTTCAACTATAGATTTGAAGAGTGGATTCTGGCAAATTCCAGTAGATGAAAAGGATATTCAAAAGACGGCCTTTGTATGTCACAAAGGACTGTACAAATTCTAAAGAATGCCATTCGGGTTGACCAATGCACCTTCACGGTTTCAAAGAATAATGGATAAAATCTTATTTGATTTGATCAGAGTCTGTGTCCTAGTTTATATAGATAACACTGTTATCTTTATTCCTGATCTGGAGTCTCATGCTGAAGATTTAAAGCAAGTGTTCCAAAAATTGGAAGAAACAGGTTTAAAAGTCAAACAGCAAAATTTTCTTTGGCAAAATCAGATGTCAAATTGTTAGGATACATTATTAATGCAGATATGATTCGTAGCAATTCAGAAAAAGTGGAAGCCATTGTTAAGATGGAGCCACCCACGAATATCAAAGGCATCAGGTCATTTTTAGGTTTGTACAATTACTACTCACAGACACTGCCCTCTTACGCCAAGGTTGCAGAACCTTTGTACAAGTTGACCAGAACAGATCAACCATTTATCTGGGAACAAGAATAAGAGGAAAGTTTCCCTAAAAGAATACTTGAACTAACCTAGGGTCATGGCTTATCCTCAGGTCAATAGGCCGTACAAGCTCTATACAGATGCTTGTGGATATGCCGTAGGAGGAATCTTAGTGCAAGAAGATGAAAATGGCACAGAAAAAGTCATTCAGTATGTGTCTCATAAACTCTCAGGAAACCAACTAAAATGGGCTACCATAGAAAAGAAAGCTATGCAGTGGTATACTGTGTGTCTAAGTTGAGACCTTATCTCTGGGGGCAGAGCTTACCGTGTACACAGATCGTAAGCCCCTCAGATCCCTTTTTACCAAAGAAATGAGGAACACCAAGATCCAAAGGTGGGGAGTCTTATAAGCCGTGTTGGGTGCAAAGATAGAATATATCCGTGGGAAGAAAAACTTGAGAGCCAATGTTATGTCAAGAATATCAGCCAAACCAAAAATGGGTACATTGGATACGGAAGACTGGATTGATCCAGATGCTTTCTGAGATGAAGACGCTATCCAGAAGATACTTTTAGAAGCAGATGAGTTGAAGGTTGATGAAGTTAGCAAAACACAACAAGAGGAATTTCAGGATTTGATGGAGTCAGCACGAGACAAAGAATTGAGTTATGAAGTTCATGAGAAATTGTTGTATCCAATGAAGAAGCCAACACCCACAGATCCAAGTTATCCTAGGTTGGTCTTACCAAAGCAGTATATAAATATAAGATCATAGATAGATGTCGTAAGGACGTAGGGCATATAGCACTATACAAAACCTTATGCCGAGTGAGAGAGGCATATGTTTGACCAAGGATGAGGAAATATATCAAAGAGAGATTACCAAATTGTCCCATATGCTTAGTGCATGTACCAAGACCAGACAAAACTAAAATGGAAGAAATGCCCTTGCTAACTACCCAATGCAAATAGTAGGCATGGATTTGATAGGACCATTTGGATTGACTGAAAAAAGAAACAAATATTGTTTAACTGTAATCGACCATCTTTCTGGATAGGCAGAAACTTATCCTTTACCAAATAAGACAGCTCAAAGTGTGGAAGAAGCTTTAGCCAAACACTTCTTCCCAAGACATGGAATTCCTGAAATTATCATCACATATCAAGACCAGGAATTCAATGCACAATCTTTCAGGACATACCTAAAAGGTCTAGATGTAGATCACAGGAGAGCAACAGGACATAACCCCCAAATGAATGGCAAGATAGAGAGGTTCAACCGAACACTCAAAGAACTGATAGCCAGATTAGTGAATAATGACACCTGGAAATGCACTACTAGCTTACAGAAACAGTGTAAGTACTATTACAGGTTACACGCTTTTCTTTCTCATGTACGGAAGACATTGGAGGCTAACTTTAAGTTAGGCATTGGGGGCTCAGAGAGACACTCTTGCTCTACAAGGTAGACTCAGTGACCTCACAGATGCACTAAAGTCAGACAGAATCTTGAAGGTTCAAGACACTTCAATAGAGAAACACTAAACGGGAGGGCCAACGCAAATGAAGTACAAGTGGGAGATACAGTGATTCTCAAGGCCCAAGACAGGTTAAAACTGACATCCAAATGGGATCCACAATATGAGATCACCAGAGTTAGGGGACCCATGTGTTGGATATGTCAGCAGCAAACTGAGAAAACCAAGGTTGTAAATAGGAACAAACTAAAAATAGTTTACCCTCACCTTGTGTGGGAGGATATCCAGCCCAGACCAGTTCGCAACTCTAAAAAATGAGCAGTACCACAGCCAACACTTCAGTTCCTGCCAAACCAATGAGCTGATCAGACCACTGCTGAAGAGCCAGAGCCAGAACCAGAGGGAGAAGCAGACACAGATCAAGCTGCAGAGGAGACTGAGACCCACCCACAAGTACAGAGGATACCAACCTTGACAGAGTTTGCACATCCATACCATACACTATACCAGAAGAAACAGTTGGAACAACTGAGAACTACAGAGGAGAGACCAGCCAAATGACTATGTGTGGACGTACCTATGGAGTACTGATTATTGCCATAGTCTGGATGATGACTCAAGCACTGGCCACAAACATTCATTCGCTCAAGGATGGAGTACTTATCACCAGACGGCCCCTACTCAAGGTACAAGATGCAGAATGGACTTCTCTTGTCACCATGGATAGACCAAAGAGGAAGACAAGAGATCCAGATGCAGTATGAGAACATCAAGAGTCTACTACAGACGACGTCGATACTTGTGTCGGATAAAAGACATTGGATAAGAAGATTGGATGCTAACATGAAACATTTGGACCATGTGGATCACATATTTTTGGTACCAGATCCAAATGTACCCAGCAAGAAAAATCAGGAGAGGACTTCTGAACATCTTCGAAGAAGCAATTCACCAATTATTTGGAATAGCAACAGACAAAAACGTTGAAGAGACAAAACAAATCAAAGTTAACAAGGACGGAGCAAAAGAAAATAACACATAGGATGAATGAATTGGTCATGGTCTTGAATCATACACATCTAGAAATAGATGAGGAAAGGCAGCATATACGCAACATCGAGGACTACTTGAACACCGTCTTGCGAATACGGACAATATGTGTAGTGCATAATTTGGGTGAGCCATTTCTCAGTTCAGTTCAAAGAATTGGTAAATGATTACTTTAGGATAGTCGATCAATTTCATAGAAGTAAAGAATCCTTGGAGTTAGGCAGGTTAACTGAGGAATTGTTTCTGCCCAAACATTTTCAAAGCTTGCTCGACACAGTTTCCTCCTCTACCTTAATACCCGTAACTCCACTTCAATGGTATTATGAGCATGAAAAAGTCACGCCTATTTGGGAGGAGGACATGCTTGTCTACCACATTAGGATTCCGTTAGTGAAGGAACCCCTGTTCTGGCAGTATAACATTCATAGCTAGCCCTTCCCTTATAATACATCAGGACTAGCGGTACAGTTGCTAGTGAAGCATAAGAACGTAGGCAGGCACCTTCAGACTGGAGAGATTTTCCATCTTAAGAAATGTATGGGATGGAATCCAATGGTGTTCATGACCGGGCTGATATACAAACTTGAGGTTAGGTCTTGTACATGGGCAATTCCGTCAGGGAGACAGGTGCTTAGGCATACATGTAAAGTTATTCTTAGTAAGTCTAGTGGTTTGAGTAAGGCTACTGAGATTTCCTTAGGAGAATACGTCCAAGTGACTTGGGGTGAAACAATAAGTACTAGATGCCTTGCAAACTCAGAGCAGTCCACTGATTTATGCCCAATAACCTAACTATTTACCGTATGGGACCAATGTAGTATAAGTGGAATGGATGGTCCTTACCTGGTATGACCAGAAGGATTGTCCATCTTTTGGTGAAAGCATTGCAATTAACAGATATTCCATCTATTAACATCAAAGAGCTAATTCCTGTAAGGGACACCTTAAAAGAGTTACAAAAGATTAAGTTCAATGCTTTTAAGCCAGTATCTAGGATACATCTGACTCAACTGATCGAACCAGATGATGATGACAAAATTTGGTCTGATTTTGGAAATCATATATCCTGGGGTATGATAATTGCCTTGGCACTGCTTAACTCTGATATTATGTGGCATAGGTACATATATATATATCTATGTTAAATGGGGACCCCAAATTGAAACTGCTATAAAAGATTTGACGGGGAAACCAGTAGCAGTCAAAGAAGAGAGTATACAGTCTGAGAGTAACAAGGATGAAAATGCTAATCTTTTTTCATTCTTCCCAAAAAGACCATCTGCTAGGGCACGAGAAGACCAAGTGACTTTTGTTGAACCTTGACCGATGTAAAACAGGTTCACCAAGGTTAAATAAATTGTGAATGGACACCAATTATAATGCTCCTAATGTAAGAAGGGGTCCATTTACATTGATTGATATATATATGTATATATATATATATATATATATATATATATATATATATATATATACAATTTTTATATGCTAAGTTAAGATTAAATGAGTTTCCATATTTTGATAAATATGGTGTTGAGTTATAACTGCCCATAGCATTATTGTAAGAAATAAGGCAGAACCCCAGGGCAGCAAATATATCTTTTTATGTATATAGCTCGTAAAGTAGGCAAAGTGAAGCTTTGTGTGCATGCTGTCTCTTTCGGGTAAAGTAGTTCTTATCGGCAGGCATACAGATTTACAGACACCTCAGGCTGCTTGAGGAGGGATTGGGCCTGAAAGGACCATTGGGGGGCATGGGCGATGATAAGAATAATTAGGCTTAGTTTTATTACTAGTTCAAATAAGTATGTTCTCATAACCTCCAAGCCTGTGTGCAATGGAGTGAATAAGGCATTGATGGAGTCCATAGGGAGGTCATTTGAACGACAGCACACCTGTGAGTGTGGTTGATGGCCTTAACATAGTATGGCAGACCTCATAATTGATTTATATGGTGTTATATATATATATATACATATATATATATATATATATATATATATATATATATATATATATATATATATATATATATATCAGCTAAAGATATATTTGCAATATACTCTTTAACTTTAAAAGGGGAACGAATGTAAACCTTCCACTTGTTAAGGTGTCTTAAGACGTCATAATTCAGGCAGAAGAGGGTTAACCTCAATGCCATAGAACAGTGGAAGCAATATTGTACATCTGCAATAATGCAGCCCCTGCAAAAGTGTATATAGGTCACCCTTCCTGTCATCACTATTTGTGAGAGGACGTGTTGATAACAAACAGGCTCATTAGTGATTGCACAATCTGGGGATTTCCGCACTGTAATCAATGACAGGATATTAATGGCTACGGTCATTAATCAAGTCCTTACTGTATATTAAGGATTTGTGTGTTCTCTCTTAACAATAATCAGGATTGGAATATAAACTTTGTCAATGGAATCTCTATTGCATAGAGACTTTCAACATACAAAATTGTACAGGAAAAGTTTTAGGAAAAAATGCAGTGAAAAGTACAAGGTCAAGGACATTTGAGTTAATAAACAACCCCTTGTATAGGGGGCGCCACTGCATATACACACATGGCACAACTGTACAGTGAAAGGTTTTCAAAATGAAAGGTTTTAGCTTTCAAAGTGAGAATTAATGGTGAAAGTTGTTTGCAGGAAATGTGTGGGAAGGTCCACACAAATGTCATTGTTATTGATATATAGGAAAATCCAGATGTAGGGGTATGAAATTGTATATAAAAGAGCTCCGCTACAGCACTCCTCAGACTATGCCCAGTCAACCGACTGATCGTATGTATATAAGGACAATAAACTGATGAATTGAAACCAGTGGACTTCGGCCTTCTTCATATGCTTCATATAAAACTGGGATACCTTACGCCCAGCCGAACCAGAAAACTCGTGTAATAGGACCATTCCAATGGACAGTCATATGCATTCTACAAGCCTAAGATATTAAGTATAAGAGTGACACCTTCACAAGGTACAATCTCCAACTTTTACAATTTCTTTATATAGCAACAACAAGTCGGGGCCGAAAGACGGAGCTACTTGTCGCAGGGTTAAGGTGTAATCATCCACTTTTTCAGAATCCCATTTGGCAATGCTTGGTTTTTCTTGGCTCCAATTAATAGTTGAAAACGTTTGAAAAACAAAATCAGATTCCCAGGTACAGACATGTTATAATCGTTTGTATAGAAAGTGAGGGAGGAAGGGAGAGAGAGAGAGAGAGAAAGAAGGCAAGGAAGAAAAATGCTTCCATCCTTCCTGAAAGCAGTGCCTAACCACCAAACTTTTGAAAGAAAAAAAAGTGAAAGATAGATGCTCATATCTATGACCATGAAAGGCATAATAAAAAGCAGTGCGTAGCTACCAAAGAAAGAAAGAGTGAGGTAGAAAAAAATCCTCACTTCCATCCCGAAAGAAAGAGTGAGAGATCATGGAACCATCATCCAAATTTACATTTAATCCCGCCAAAACACAATCATATTTAAATGACAAATTATAATGATGTATTGTGAACGGCCGGCTTCGCCCACTTTAATCTCTAAACAAAGCCAGAAAATGTCCGTGTTGTAAATGTCCGCAATGTCTGTGTTGAAGATATAACGGCCATTGTGGCCATTTTGAGATTATGCCTTTTGCATGTATACTGAACCCCAATGAAAAGTATCCACATGCCAATTTTGAAGTATTTTATTGTTTATACTTGAAACATTTCATACCTAGACGTGCTTAGAACTTAACAAAGCATTCACTTTTCTGGCGTAAAAATAATGTCACGCTCTACCGACATTAACGTCACTTACAGGCAAAAAATGTCATTAACTGCCCTAATTGAAAGTCACACAAATTTTTCTGTTCAATATGGGATGTGGCCACCTCGAGCATCAACACATGCTATACATCTGCGGCGCATACTGCTGACCAGGGTTTGAATTCTGTGTTGGGGAACATTATTCCATTCTTCCTGCAGAGCTTGGATCAGCTGGTTTCGGGTAGTAGGCCTAGGTGTCCTCCGTTGAATACCTTGGCCTAACTCACTGATCCCACAAATGTTCAATAGGGCTCAGATCGGGTGAGAACGCTGGCCATTCCATGACATTGATGTTGTTCTCATTGAGAAAGTTCATTGTTAATCTTGCAGAGTGTGCACGTGCATTGTCCTGCTGAAAGATCGCCAGATCTTGATGCTGCTCCATAAATGGGACCATGTGCGGCTCCAGCACCTCATCAATGTACCGCCTAGCATTGAGGATCCCTTGAATGACCACTCGGGGTGTCCGGTAGCGGTTGCTGATGCCTGCCCACACCATGACAGAGGGTCCACCCCATCGATCTGCCTGACGGACACAGGCATCTGCATATCTCTCCCCAGTCCGGCGCCACACACGTTCTCTGCCATCTGCTCTGCTGACACAAAAACGGGACTAGTCAGTAAAAAGGACGGTATTCCACTGCTGGCGAGTCCACCTGGAGTGTGCTCTACACCACTGCAGTCGTCTTTCTCTTCTGGGTTGGGTCAGCAGGTTACCCCTGTAAGGTCTTCTGGCTGTTAGGCCACTGCTCCTCAGTCGCCTCTCCACAGTAGAACTACTGACAGGACGGTGATTCACCCCTTGAGTCTCACGGGCTGTTTGGGCTGCTGTACGGAAACGGTCTCGCAGGTGCATCAGCCGGATGTGACGGTCTTGGCCAGGTGTTGTCACTCTTTCTCGGCCAGGCCTAGGCCGATCATCTACGGATCCAGTTTCTTGTTGCCGTTCAATTAGTCGTTGGATGGTGCGCCGAGTACACCCCATTCTTTGTGCGATTTGAGTGATTGGGACTCCACCCTCTGCAAGCCCCAAAGCATGGTGTCTTTGACCTTGGCTCAGACGCGGCATGATCGCCTCAACACACCTGAGACCACTGGCTTTTTTCTTGGCTGAACATCCCTTTTTAAAGCCACTGAAAACATCAGGTCATTTTAGCCATCCAATAGGAGTGGTGGTCAGAAGCCATATTCGGTGCACAAAAGTCACATGCATTATGTAACAACCCAGCAAAAGTTAAAAAGTTGTCCTGAATGACCCTGATGTAGGCTCCAAACCATGCATATATGCACACACAGTACTTAGTAACTTACAAAATTAATGTGTTAATTTTTTTATGTGGATACTTTTCATTGGGGTTCAGTATATATTATGTGTTGTGCAGATCAAATACGGGCAGAAGTGATTTGTTCTGAAATATAAATATTGGATCCACAGAACAATCAGACAGGGAGCGCCAATTTGATTCAGCTGGGGGATCTTTGTTGAGATGATCAAATACCATCTATTTGTTCTTCTGACCAATTGGATTTAATCATCTGAACAAATATAGTTGTTCATGTGATCAAACAAGAGTATATTTGTTCCTCTGACCCAATCGATTTAATGAGAAAAACAATTCGATTCATATCGAGGAACAAATAGACTGTATTTCATCACATGAAAAAATGCATTTGTTCACCTCATGAAATGTATTTGTTCTTCTGATCAAATGTTTAATCATCCGATAAAATACTAAATAAAACAAGAAACGGTGTTCCATAATACATATATAAACAACGCTTTCATTGGAAAAGTTTGAGCACATAACAGGTTTTACGGATTATAATAAAAATGAACTAACACTTATTTTACTTCTTATTTTTATATGTCTTTTCATATTTTAAACATTGTAGTGTTATATATAAATATAAACAAATATATATATATATATATATATTTATATATAATTTGAATGTAAGAGCCAAGAGAAGTCAGTATGTATTACCTGCTGTAGGTATTCCCGCCAAAGCCTGGAGACTGAATGGACGTCGATAGTGATGGATACGCCATAACAGTTGCACAGCTTGAACCTGGAAAAGATAAAGAAAGAGATATCGTTTAACAAGAACATTTACCACATGTTCTGTTACGTTTATTTCATATCATGTAAAAAACCGGCGATAAGTTCTTTCCTCAAGGATAGTCGACTATCCATGGTTTTCGAGAATTCTATTGGATTTCGTTGTTTTCCTTCACAAGTTATTACAATTTATTTGCAACATGTGTGATTCTAACAAGGCGAGAGCTGTCTTTCCCAGTAAGCCTGCTTGAAGGGTTAGTTATGTCTGTGTGCCAAAACAGACATATATTGTTTTTCTATAAAATCTCTTCTCTCTCTCTCCGTTTCATTCTTCTTTGTTTAGAGCCAAATTTGTCAGACAAATATTTCGTTTCAAAACCATTATACATGGAAACTCCAAACTTAGTATCATTATACTTCCATACATCAAGTCTTGAGTTTATGTAAAAAGCTTGAAGGGTTTTGAAAATTATGCAAATTACAGCGATTTAAAAATTTGAATCTTGAACATCTCCCAATACTTAAAAGGTACAGATAACCAATCATACTTCAATCCATATTTATTTGTTGCATTTTTAAATTTACATGGGATCTCTAAAGTCACAGGTCAAGGTCAATTGGACCTTTGAAATGTTCATGCAGCCATAACTGGGTCAATTTTCATCTAATTTTATTGATGTTGGATTACCTCGAATTCTAGGTATTGCAGCACTGCACATTTTAATAATTTACATGTGACCTCCAAAGGTCAAGGTAATTTTGCCATTTTAAATTTTCTTCTAGCCTTAACTCGGTCAATTTCTATCCAATTTCAATCATATTGAACTCAAATTGTAGATATTTTAACACTGCACATTTTTGTGATTTTCATGTGACCTCTAAGTTCAAGATCAATTGGATATTTTAAATTTTTAAGGAGCTATTAATTCTGTCAATTTTTCCAATTCTAAACATATTGAATCGAAATTATAGGTATTTCAACACTGTATGTATTTGTAGTTTATATGTAACCTCTAACCGTCAAAGGTCAAGGTTATTTGGACCTTTGAAATTTTCCTCTGACAATAACTTGGTCAATTTTTATCGGATTTTGATCATGTTAGGCTCAAATTGTAGATATTATAACACTGCATATTTTTGTGATTTACATGTGACCTCTTAAGTTCAAAGGTCAAGGTTACGTGGCCATTTGAAACTTTCATGCACCCATAACTTGCTTAATTTGGGCCTCTAAATATTCAGCTAGCCATTACGTGGTCAATTTTCATCCATTCGGTCATGTCAGGCACAAATTGTAGCTATTGAATCACTGCACATTCTTGTAATATGTCAAGGTCATTTGGACTTTGAATTCATCTAGCCATAAGCTTAATGGAATGTGAAGTACCAATGGACAAAAGTTGTAACATTTAACATTTACAACTTTTGAAGCCACAAATTTGCTTTAAAGCAAATCTTTTTCCTAGTTGTAATTGCAACTTGGAATTCAAAGAAGACCAGCATCAAGTATAATATCAAAATCTTTGTTCAAATTATACTTGACTGATAATAAAGACATGGTATCTAATAGACGCCCTATTGCCTGAAGAATTATTTCAAGCTACACCGAATTTACTCCCTACCTAGGCAGTAGATAGGGCCAACATCGTAACATGAAAGTAACGGTATATATACTGCTCAAGTTATCAGGTGAATATTAAAATTCACCTTGACAGGCATCATGCCTTGCAAACTATGCTTACCATTGTTTATTTGCAGTCAGGATGACTCAAATATCAAGGAACTGAAAGGGTATTGGTGCAATATATGCAATGATGAAAAATTTGCAAACCATTTTAACCACACATATTGTCCATCCTCCTGTGTATGAATTAAGTCCAGCCGGTAAGAAAGTGTTTTGACAGTGAATAAAAAAATATCTGTTTAACAAACGATAAGAATCACGCCTTTGTCACTTCAATATGCTCGGAATCCAATGTTCTGTCTTTCATGGAAATTATGCTTTGGTTTGGTATATTGCATTAGTTTTGTCAAATAGTATACTGATCATGGCGCTGCCGAAGCATATTATCTAGAATAGGAAATAACGCTTTGCTTTGGTATATTTCAATAGTTTTGTCAAATAGTACACTGAACATAGCGCAGTCGAAGAGTATTATCTACTAAAAGCAATCATGCTTTGCTTTGGTGTATTTCAACAGTTTTGTTACACAATATACTAAACACAGCGCTGGCAACAGGGATTATCTATGAACATCAATCTCCACGGAAAATGTTACATGTCATTATCAACATTGGATCGAAAACAAGCCATTAATGTTTAAAAGGAGAAGACAGTTCCTTTTTTTCAAATTCATCACTTTTACCTGCACATATGGACACAAATTCAAGCGTGTGACCACTGTTTACATAATACCGCTATACTTGACAGGTGTTCGCCCGGCAATGATTGTGTGACTTCTTAACAATTTTACATGTGAAGCTTAATTCCAGGTCCTCAATGGGCGAAAACCGACACAATCCAATGAAAGCCCCGGAACAGAGAAATTCTACTTGTACGGGCAGGGAATGCGGACCCGGAGCATGCTATATTGGATGTTAATAGGTCCATGATGCAGTGTAAGACCTCTTTCTTTGGATCTCCTTTTAAACAAAAGACTCTGGATTTAATACATGAATAGAAGTTATTAACACCACTAGTTTCTCCAATATAGTAAATATGCTACACAAAGGGACCAACTCCAAACTGAATTAATTCCCCGCGCAGCGTTCAATCTGAAACCCTATTATTCGGCATAAGTGGGAAAAACAAAAACAAGAGCGTCAATTACGAAATTTTCGATGAGTTCACAGTTACATCAAATCGACTGAAAGATTTGAAGATAAGCTACTTTAAATGTGCAATATGCTACGTGACTGTATATCCCATCGCTAAACTAAGGTGTGGTAGATCATACTTAGCACTTGTACTCGCCCAATAGACCTCTCTCTTTTTTTCCTCTCCTCTTCTCTTATCTGTACGTAAAGTGATATACCAACTATCAACTATATGGCAGTTCAACACTTCCATGTTTGCATCGTCACTGCTTGTACAAGAGGTCTTCATACAGGTAATGTGCCTGTTGACCAATTGTTTTTTGAAATAAAATATGTTCAAACCAAACTTACTTTGAAGTGCCCATATTACTAATATAGCGAATAAATTATCCAAACTAATAGGAATATCAAAACGGATATACAACTTTATACCTGTCCAAGCGCTTATAACCATATATAATACCCCTTTCCTCCCTCATCTAAATTATGCCGTTCTAATATGTGGCTACTCATGCGACCGGATACTCAATCTACAAACGAAAGCAATGCGTGTTATTTTTTCTGTAATAGACAATGCCCACACCGAACTGCTTTTCAAGAAACTAAAGATACTTAGGCTTAAAGATCTAATGTATCAAAAAGCGCTCCACTTCTATATTCGGTATTGTAAAAACGCACTCCCAGATTATTTCAAGAATATGTTTTCCGCCATTCCTGTCGCCCACACATACCCCACCTGCTACCGCCATTTTCCCCGTTATGCCACCCGTTCACACTCTTCGGTTCAAAATTGCCTTCGTTATTACATGCCAAAAATATTGAATATGACACCCGAAAATATAATGGGGAAATTTATACCCACTAATATTCTGGTTTTTCGAAACATACCCAACTTTGTTTCATCAATAAATATTCCAAATGATGTACTGTTGCAGATCGTTGTACATGTAATCGTTAAATAGCCTAGTTTGTGATAAAATCTCTGATGTAGTTATATTGCGAAAGTTAATATTGATACACGCCGTATATTTACCATCGTCTCCATATACACGCTGTCTGTTGTCCGATGGAGCGGACTGACCGTGCGCTGGTGCTGTAGTGGTCTCCCTGTGCTGCGCGAGTAGTTTCGCTTTCTGGGCCACTCGTTCGGTGCATGAGGGTCATTGTTGCGATAGCGGATTTCACAATCTCAGTTGGGGTTACCCTGACGTACAATGATATTCAGCTTCTTCTTGTTTTAACTATATATTTGCAACTACTTTTGTAGAACACAATGTTTACTGTACTTTAATATAACACACACACACACACACACACACACACACACATATATATATATATTGTACTCATCATTGTTTCGCCAAATAAAACTGAGTCTGAGCCTGAGTCCAGAATTCCTCGCTTTCAGGTCAAGGTTTGTCTAAATGTAACAAAATATGTTGTGGTCATATTTCTTTAATAAACGTTTTCGTGACTTGCACGGTATTATTGCATGATAACCATAACTTGTTACAAATATATGCAGCACCTAAACAATGTAATCCTTCATATTTTACGATAACATGCATTCATGTAATCTTTATATGCCATGGTATTACGAATGTAATTCTCTATGCACAACGGCAGTATGCATGTCCTGTGGTCAATGCGTTCATGTATTGGTAGCCATTGCAAGTCGTTGAAAAGGACTTGGCATGTCAAAATAATGACTGTCTGATGACACGTACTGCATGCTTTGTGGTCGGGGTTATAGTCAGTCTGTTGACATGTGTCGCATTATGAGACCACAATGGTCCAGGTGATGGCCTTGCACTGGGAATTCTGGGCTTGAAACGGTATGATCGCTTGGAGTTTTTTCAGTCCGCCAGTGTGCCTTGACATGGTTGAACATAGCGCCTCTTTTTTTTTCTTTGCAACGTTTCATCAAAACCGATGACAAGATTTTTACTTGAAGTAATCCCACTTGAACTGAGTGCCATTGGTATTGATATTGAAAATAGAAAATCGGTCATAGATATACGCTTGGTTCTATGAAAGATCATCACCTGTGATTTGAAAGTGTTCAGATTACGCTTGTTGACCTTTTGACATTCTGAGATACGGCAAGCTTTCCTGTAGCTTATTTGTTTTGACGCACACCTGAGCTGCTGACTTAAACAGTTGGACTCGTATGCCCGTTGCTTCCCCATTTCAAGAGATTTGACTTCTTCAAGCACGTAATCCTCTGTGCCTTAAGGCTACGAAAACATTGTCTCTTCGGACATTTTACGAAAAATGTTTTAAGGATTGATTGATGTATCGCAACCCTCTGCCTCTCTAATTTTGTATGTAAGTACATTTCTTTCACATTTCTATTCTTAATACAGGCTGTTATTATATCGATCTGCAAGAGACTTTCGATAAGAGTGATCCTTGCGGTGGATTAAGTGGAGAATTTTATCATTAATCCAGGCTTCGTACTTGGCTCTGATCCGTTTGTCGTTCCAAGGTGCGCGTTCATCGTCAACATCAACACATAAAGCATTTTAAAGTTTCTCATGCATCATTTGGAATCTTCAAAAACTTGGACAGCGTGGGACTTCATTAAGGTCACAGAGGAGGTACTCTCACTGAGGAAGCTAGTTCTGGGTTGTGAAACGCCTGTGCTTGATGTTGACATGTTCATTAATACTGCAGGTCACTGCACAATACATGTACACTGTATAGATCAGAAGGTGATCACTGATTCCTGACACATGTTGTGAGCAGGTTTAAAGTGGAGTTGCCAGGCATGTCCCAGAAAATCTAAAGAAGCCCTCAGCGACAGTTAATACCCATGTTTTCAATTTATTTAACAAGCTATTCTAGCCACCAATCTAACCATTACAGTTCCAACCATTGTTCAGACATTCAGGTGAGAAAAGTGTCTCGGCAAACACTCAGACGGACATCCTATCAAAAACACAAACATGATACCTTTCTCTTTGATAGGGCTTGTGACCATGATATTAAAATATAAGTCAGTTTGTACGATAAAAATTGATTGTTATCTTATCAACATAGAATATACATACTGGGGACGGCCCGGAAATTTATCTTCAGATACGCTTCTTTGTAGGAATGTGCCTTTAATCTGAGATACATGTATCTTTGACTGCTGACCACATGCAGAGGCAATACTTCGCTACACCATCGTCGTAATAAATTTGCTGTTGATGAGTTCCCTGTAAGCATACAAAAGCCAACACTTTCTCATATAGCAACACAGTTAGTTTTACTCATGTACAGCGTTAAATAATCATAAAGTTAAAGTTGTCCCATGTAAAAGTGATTATCCTAATCAGCATTTGAAGGAGTAATTACTCGACGTGCAAGGACGCTCTGGCTAAATCTGTTTTGCAACTTAGTATATACGCCAAAACATACTACCCTGCTGCACGTGTTGACCAGGTGCTGGTGTCCAAAACCAGTGGCTTTAATAATGGCTCACTACTTATACAATATTGTGTAATGTCTAATACTATTTGCGTTTTTTTCACCATGTAGTCTTTAAGAAGGCATATATATATATATATATATATATATATATATATATATATATATATATATATATATATATATATGTATATATATTATGTATATATATATATATATATACATATATTATATATATATATATATATACATATTACAGGTGGATTTGGTGAAAATGGGTGTATTTTCTACTGGCGTTGTGACGTAGTGCTGTCTCGTGACTCTGAGTTACATTGATTCGCCACTCGTGGCTGATATAGCAAGACAGATAAAATGTCACTGTGTGTGTGTGTGTGTGTGTGTGTGTGTGTGAGATTGGGCAGCAGGGTTCACACGTTGTGCTGCTATTTTAGTATTTTAAATACCCTATTTCTAGCCAAGTTCACTTGTGAGTCTTCTAGAAGAGTTACACTTAATCCTCCGTTACCTTTGCTGTTGCAATTAAAGGAAGACTAAAAGTACCAAACCTAGGTAGCTCAATGATATCATGTTTCAAATTTTCACCTTTTAACAAATGAACAACGTCAACAAAATATTTAAATTACAACTCCTACAGAAGTTTATTATATAATTAAGAATATAAAATCATCTTGAAGTTCATCACACACATTAACAACATATTCCATGACCAGGAAGAGTTGCTACATATATGTGTATACTTGTTAAGGTCTGAAACTGACACTTTAGGCTCGGACAGAAAATCTCTGAATACAGCGATAGTTGGAGCAGAAACCTTTGTTCGTGCCACTTTTATACACTTAGTTTGATGACTATAAAATCGGTTACTTTTGCTATTACCATTACAGAAATTAATTAGTTCACTCATTTTGGTATTTAATGCCGGCTAGATCTCTGGGCTAGCGGATGATCACTATCACCATCGTAAATCATCCATGCATGACTAAGTCACTTAACGCGGACCATGTCTGGGGAAAGAAGGGTAGAAATCAAAGTTACTGCGAGACGAGTTGTGGATGCCTGACACAACAAAAATGTAGAGCTATTTCTCGAGCACTTTGCAAATTTTAATTTGCTATTCACAATTCGTCTGTATTACCCTTTTCTTTCCATATTCACGGCTGATTCAATGCTGTTTACATAGGTGTCTTTGTGTTTTGTATGCATGCACGATACATGTAAATATGTTTTTGTGTACATACGCAAGTGCATTATTTTTAAGTAACGGAAGGTACTTTACCATCACGTATCTCAAAGTAGTAGTTGGAGCATGGGGTGGAAAGGAACATGTATGAAGACATGACATGGGCTTTTAAATGATATGATGAACTGTTGGCTCCGTAGATGTAGCACAGGTCCATTGCACTGGAAACAAATCCAAACGGTTTCACTGAACCGAGAAGGGGTAAAACAGCCAAAGTACCACCGTCGCCGTGATTCCACGTCACAGTCACCAGCAAAAGCCCCAAAATATATGGACTCCTATTCAACTTTCCAGAGACCATATACCATGCCGTGGTATTTTTGAAAAAAAAGGAACACTTCACACGGCATGGGAAAATGCAAGTAATAAAAATGGATTCTTGGCCCTTAAATTGCACTTGAAGAGTAAAGAAAATGTGAGAACTCCCCTAAATTGTCTTGCCGTTCAATCAGGGTGCTTGCTCACTGATAAAACGAACATATATGAAGCAAAAAGCGGTGTGTAATTTTGCTGCTCATTTTCAGCTACCATTTTTCTGTGTAGCTTGTCCGGCAATCTGGTGGGTGATAGAGTTGCTCCTAATTAAATTACGTAGTTAAAAAACGTGACCCACATTCACTAATTTCATCTGAACAATGAGAGCAAAGTTTAAAAAAATAGGAAAAATCAGAGAATCAACAGTTACCAAAACATTATCACTTATCTTCCAATACGAATATGAAGAAATAGATTTCACTCCTGAGTTCAGACAGACAGTCACCTATAAAAGGTGGTTTTAAACCCATCCTCCCGGCCTTTGAAATTAGTTTTTATTAACTACAAACGTCAGTTTTTATTTGTTCCAAAACATTTAGGCCTAACCACTTAGAACCCAAAATTTTTCACGTTTGCCGAAGTTTTCCTGATAAATTATGAATCTGGCAAATTATAAAAGCACGCTACCACCGCTACAACTATTCATCGGAAAACTCAGCCCACAGCGTTGCATAGCTAATGAAGTAGTAATCAGATCATTTACAAAAACATGACCCAGATTCACATTTTTCATCCAAGAGTGACAGCAAAATTAAAGACAGCAAAGAGCAGAGATTCAAAAGTTACCAGAACATCAACATTCATCTTCCAATACCAATATACAAGAGAGTGCTTTCTAAAATTACCTTTGGATGATATTTAACCTGAAAGAAAATACAAACCTTCTGTGTGTTTTATAGATAAAGCTCTAATCAATCATTCGCTGGTTCGGCTAGAAAATGTAACATTGCATAGTTTTCAAATTAACTATCAGGTATTTTATTGATGTGATATGTTGTATTTTCACAACGCATCCAAAAGAGTCAAACGTAGTCTCGTTTGTCGCCGTACTTATAAATCGCTTTGAATGCTCAGGCACTTGAAGGGGGTTACCACTATTTCGCCTTAAATACAGAGTGTCACAGTGTGCTTTTACTCGGTGAATCTTTCATGAGAGCAAACAAGCTAATCTTATTTCAGCACTCTAGAGATATCATACAGTCTTATGTTTCATGTACATTACTTGGATCAAAGCCAGTGATTACCAAACCATGTAAAGTAAAGCGAATAGTGCATTATTGCTTGCCATTTCTATGAGTTCTTTACTATTTTATATTCGGAACGAGCGGGGTTCAAACCTGCAACCTTTGGCACCAGTCGCCTAGCTGAAATGGGAAACGCACATATCCACGCGGCCAAATTATGTTATGATTGAAGGTGTATGAAGATTAATTTTATGTTTAATTGGAATTATTTGATATATGAAATGGTTAAAGATTTTTCAGAACGAGAAAAACGGGAGCAGATGATTGACATGAAGACATGAAAAGGACATGATACTGTTGTGAGATCAACCGCTATTGAAGCAGTTGTGAGGAAAACCCAAACTTGTGCAATGTAACTGTCATTCGAAGAGGATTGTAATGATACAGCAATGAGGCATTGTGTTAACCATGTAAGTTTTTCTTTCGGATGAAACAAACTAGAAAAAACGTCAGTTCAGCACAAATGTCAGAAAAAATATATGGCCATGGACATTGGAAAACGTTTATTATCAGTAGATTCATTTGCAACTGCGAAATTTGGTGTGGACTTCGGAAAGGAGTGTTTTGGAGAAAATTTAAAATATTCAAAACATAGAAAGTTTCATTTTTGCTCAAAATAATATGGCAGAGAATATTTCAATAGTAGAAGCAAGACATTTGTATTTCTAAAACGCACATACTGAGTGACGTTCAAAGGTAATTGAAAGGACAATTTAAAAAAAAAAATCTAAATTTAATGAAAATGAAAGGAAGGCATGAATGAGAGCAAAATACAAAAAGTGTTCGTTGAGATTAAAGCATGGTAAAAATGGTGAAAAATGAGCATAGTTAATACATAGTATATATGGTGTATTTACTGCGTCGATTACATGTACATGATTTAAACAGAGTAAGCTTGTTTGCTACGAAGTTTAATTTGTTGAATCATGAACAAATTTAGATGCGTGATAACCCATCGCCGTTGTTCCTGTATATTTAAGAATCATTCGTTTCTGGTAAAACGTGATTATTTTACAATGATGATTCCCCTCGTTGAAGATTAAATGTCCTCTTTGCAATCTGCTAGTTCTAGGGAATCATATCAAAGTATGCGCCTGTCGGATTTTCTAACGAACTCCAGGACTGAGTCCTGGACATACTCTGTGGTATCAGGGATAATCGACGTAAATACTACTGGAGGCATGTATACCTAACATGACTGCCACAAGTTACTAGTGAATTGAGCGCACCGTCATCTTTCTGAAGAATAAATATGTGGACAGAAATACAATGCGATGACATATTTTGGCACATACCTTTGGCTGTCTAGGAAACCCGGCGTCATGAAGGCTGTGTTGCTCGAAGACCCCACATTGTAGTACGTAGTACAATTTGCGCCCTCACCTGAAAATGAGCACACTGCGTCATGTGTGACACGCAATGGTGACGTTGGACCCTGCACGGGGGGGGGGGGGGGAGGAGGGGACTTCCATGTTGGATTTTACTGGGTATGTGCCGCGGAAAAGGCCTGTTTTCATAACTCTCAGGATTAGAAAAGGCCCCCAAAATGTACACACCTGGATTAGGATAGGGGTACCAATTAGGATGCACCAATGCAGCAATCCTTTCAACACATTTGAGGATTAAGAAAGGGTATCTTTTACATCTGGTGTAGGATTAAGATAGCGTATTGTATAAATATGTCCACAGTACACCCACCCACCCTGATATTGAGTATGTAACACCCCTCCCCCCCCCCGCACTGCATCACATGTAACATGCAATGGTGACATTGTGCACATCTTTTATTTACAAATATGTCCGAAACGCCAATAGGAAGGTAATAACAAATCACTGTCATGAAAAAGAAACGACAAAAATAACAATTCGCTTAACAAATATGATTTGACTACATAAAGCGAGTGATGCAATCTGCGCTTCTTTACACAACACCAGACATATTCTTTATAGTTTCTGTATACTTCATGATGTAGATGATTCTGTGTGATGTAGATGATTATGTTCATTATTGGTCTAATTTACTCCTAGATATAGCTAAACAATTTTTTCGCAAAGTAATTAATATTAAACCAAAGGACAAACCGTGGATAAACTCTCTCATCAAAAGATTGATGAGAAGGCGTGGTCGAGCCTGGAAACGTTTAAAGAGGTCTGATAAGAAGCCTGATCTGATAAGAAGCCTCATCCCTTGTCACTGAAGGAATATCTGGATCACGAAAGACTCTTTCAGTACTTAACAAAAATACGCAATAAGGTTGTAAGTGAGATCCAGCGATCCATGCGCACCTCCCTCTCTAAGTTACGTAATGATCTGGACAGTAAAGAAATGAATCCTAAAAGGTGGTGGATTTTATCTAAGTCTATTCTAGGATGCAAACTACATCAATAGATTCCACCAATCTTGCATGGGGGAATAATCGTTTCTGATAATGCTGAAAAGCGCGAAATTTTCAACAAATATTTTGCTAGTCAATGTAAAATAATTCCAAATGACAATCACCTTCCTCTTCCAAACTTTGCTCTCCGAACCGATTGTCGCCTAGAATCGATAGAGATTCAAAGAGTACCACCCCCCTCTGTATCTGGACAACACAGTCATCCCTGAAGCTACCAGTCACACTCATTTAGGGATCACTCTCTCGTGTGATATGACCTGGAATGAGCATATCAGGCGCATTGTGGACAAAGCCAGGAAACGCGTTGCCTTACCAAAAAGATTGAAATTCAAATTATCCAGAAAAGCACTGATAAAGCTCTATATCGCAATGGTTCGTCCCATTTTAGAATGTGGTAATGTTATTTTCGACAACTGTAGTACGTCAATGTCTGACCTACTTGAGTCCGTTCAATACGAAGTAGCCAAAGTATGCACAGGCACACTAAGGCATACCTCTCATGACTGGCTATTATATGAACTGGGATGGCCGACCCTTGAAGCCAGGCCCAAAAATTCAAAACTCATATTGTTCTTTAAGATGCTTCATAAGTTAACCCGGACTACCTGTCAGCACTCGTACCTGATAATGTAACACTCTCTACCGGGAGACAGTTAAGAAATGCCTTACAAATACGTAAGTTCAATTATGCTACCAAACGGTTGGGGTACTCATTCCTCCTATCAGTTATTAACCAATGGAACAACCTCCCTGTTGACATTCATGATTCCGATTCGCTGTCCGAATTTAAGCGCATACTAAGATCAACATTCCTGACAGCTGACAAAGTACCAAATTGCTACTCATATGGAAACCGTTTTGCCAATATCTGTCATACTCAATTAAGATTAGGCCATTCTAGATTAAACGCAGATCTATTTAGAGTAAATATTCTTCCTTCTCCTGCTTGTTCATGTATGCATCCGGACGAAAATAAGATGCACTTCTTTTTTTATTGTCCTAAATCTAGACAAAAGCTATTAAGGACTGTTACAAAAATTCTTGCTACAGGTGTAAACCCAAATCTTGTACATTTAGCTGGCGATATCCTTATTGAATTTTTTCTGTGTGGTAGGAGCGAGCTCGATGAAGACATAAATGAAGCTATATTTGATGCGGTGCAGCACTTCATTGTCGAAAGCAGGCGGTTTCATTTTTGACCCAACTACTTGATGTACCTGTCGTTGTCTCTGTCACATGGAATGATTAATACCAATATGTTAATCTGTTGTCATAACAGTACAGAATATTGTTAATTGTCCTGTGTGTAAATATAATTTGTGTGTCTGTGTGTATTCTGGAGAGCCTCCTGATTAGCTACTCATGTAACTATTAGGCAATCCAGTAGAAATAAATATGTCTACAAAACATAACAATACTTGACACATTTACACTTGGAAACGTCAAGGTAAACACATCATTATATTACTAAGCAATTCCAGTTTAGTATTAAGAGGTGTGATGTACAGATAACTGTTTCTAGCTTCATTGTGTATGTTTTTTGCTGAGCCATTTTAAAGAATAATTCAACAATCAGAACTGCTTAGCAGTACAACCATTATAATGATACAGTTATCAGAACTGCTTACCAATACAACCATAATATTGATCCAATAATCAGAACTGCTAACCAATACAACCATTATAATGATACAATAATCAGAACTGCTTAACAAAACAACCATAATGATACAATAATCATAGCCGTTTAAGAATACAACGATTATACCGATACAATAATCAGAACTGCTTACCAATACAACCATTATAATGCTGCAATAATCAACACTGATTAACAATACAAGCATTATAACGAGACGAAATCGAAGGCAAAGAAATGAACCCACAAAATCTGTGGGCGCTGACGAAGTCTGTGATTGGGTGTAAAGTATACTAGTCCTTGCCTTCACTTATCGAGAGAGAACATGTCCAATCTACTAATAATGAGAAAGCAGATTTACTTAATAACGCATTTCGCCAGTCAGTTCCAGTTACCCGCAGATGCATCTTCCACGGCTCTACCTTATTTCCACCCACTTACTGATGCAAGGCTGGAACCTTTTTTTTCGACGAGAAAATGTTAACAAAATTCTGTCCTCACTTAAGACACTTGCGGAACAATAGAAAAGATCTAACCTATGTCCCATACATAAAAAGGAAGATAGCCAAACAAAGAGGAATAACAGCGCTATATCCCTTCTCCGCAGCAGCGCCAAGGTAATGGAAATTAACAAATTTTACGAATGTTTATTTACACACAACTTATTGACATAGAAAAGCTCTTGTTTTAAGGAAGATAATTCAGTAGTGATTCAACTCATAAATAGTGTTCATAAAATTTGTAGTGGCATATATTGCGGAAATGAAATGTGTATTATTTTCTCGGATATTTCAATAGCATTGAACAAAGTCTGGCCCAAAACGTATTGTTTAAGCTTTGTACACTTGGCTTTTGTGATGAGTTCGTGTCTTTGACAGATTATCTTTCGAACCGTTTCCGGGCAAGAATCCAGTTGGCTCCCTGTTGAGGTAGGTGTTCCCCAAGAGTCCATACTTGATTCTCTTCTGTCCTTTATATATGTCAATGGCATGGTTGATAATATTTCTTCAGAAAATAGCCTATTTGCAGACGACACTTCTATTCTTGAAGTTGTGCAATATCCTACAGAGTCCATTCTTAGATTAAAAAACAGACTTGGGTCTAATAGGGACCTGGGGAATGACATGGGAAGTTACGTTTGATCCATTAAAATCCCTCTCTCTTCTGTTTTCTACCAAACGAAACAAGTCATACCTAGGGCCACTTTGTTTGAATAGAAACGAAATTCCAGAAGATGCAAGCAACATACACCTTGGTATTACTCTGTGTTCAAGCTTGAATCAGAAGAGCATATTTTTTTACGAACTGACAAGGCTGGTAGAAAGATTGCCCTGCTTATGCGATTTAAATTTAGGTTATCCAGAAATGCATTTTGTAAATTATACAAATCTATGGTTTGTCACATTCTCGAATATGGATGTGTATTATTTGACAACTGTGATCAAACCTTATCGGATCAATTAGATTCAATTCAGTATGGAGCAGGGAGAACGTGTTCAGATGCCTTACGTCACACGAATCGTGCTCGTCTACGTGTCAATCTCGGCTGTGAAACGCTACCTATTCGCAGAAGATATTTCTAACTTGTCCTCTTCTATGAAATGAATATCAACAAACAGGTACCTCCGTACCTCACCAATCTAGTCATCTTTACATCTGGAACTTTATAATCATACAATAAACAGAACTGTTAAACAATACAGCCGTTATAATGGTACAGTAATCGGAACTGATTTGCAATACAACATTTATAATGATAGGCGGTTTACCCCTAGTGTAAACTCCATTGATCACTGCGTGTGAAAACACAACACGAACAGGTCGCAAACAAGATGTTCAAGTCGTTAATTATTATAGATGTTTTGTCCTGAAAATTCATGAAAGAGCCAGTTCATAGCTTTTGAAATATGTCTTTTTATCCAAATTATCTGGTTTCCAAACATAACACACACTCTGGCCTGAAATTACGATTCAATATTAAGACGCATGGTTTGTCACGGTTGGGTTTTTAAAGCGTACCAGTGCGTGATGAATCCACAAAAATGAAATTAAATCCGGCAAAAGCAGTTGATCTTCCAAGACTATAGCTTAAATTACGGAATACTTTAATGGACATACCTTGCTCAATGGTAAATCCCAGGTAAAGAACAGTTAAAAAAGCCTTTGGAACCGATATCATCTTCAGTTGACGGTGCGGCTTTTAAGGGGAAAAATAAAAAAGTATCAGCCGAGTTGTTATGGTCCACTGTTATGTGCACTGCTAACAAGCCAGGATTCTTGAGTCACATGCATAAGAAAGTAACGGTTACGGTATCGTCAAAACATCAATTCCGTTAAAACGAAGAGCCACAATAAGCATTAAGGATTTAGAAGTTCACGAGCATTGCTCATTCAGTTCTACATAAACACATGTGTATAGATATTAAATACACTATTAGCTACCAGTGGGAGAAATTACATGCCTAACGTAACCTGTGAATATCCATTTGACAAATTTCAGAATCTGCATTTCAAATTAAGAGCCCCGTTTAGCGTCAACAGTTCATGCTCATGGATCTCCTCGTGTATGTGTATCTGTATGTGTGTGTGTGCATGCATCTATGTGTGCGCGCCTGTGCGTGTGTGTGCGTCTGTGTGTGTGCATGCGCGCACCGAATGTATCTTCAATCACTTTAACGCCATTTGAATGTGTCATATGTATGACTCCTGCCAAAGAAACTGTAATATGAAAACTGCCGAATTGAGGGAATGTGTTGTTTGGTTGATCGTTCTTAGAGTTTTTCATATCGACATAACATTTTATCATATCAATAGATTTTTATTCTAAATACAGAGATTCATATAACGTCAAAACTTGGATTTAGGATAAGGGTCGTGGAAGATAATTCCGACAAAGAAAAGTGATTTAATGTTCGAAAAATATAGCAGGTCAAACACTATGTAAGAGGTAATTTATAATTGCTGTTACTTGTCTTAAAAAAATAACAGAATTACCGTTGCTTAGGATCACAAATATAAAGATAATTGTTTGGCATCTTGCACGCCCGTTTGCTCTTTCATTGAACACCACAGCAGTACAACAAGTTAGTATTCTAAAGAAGCTAAATTGTGAAGCTGCACACCACACACAAAGGTGACGTGCTGGTACCTTTGATCCAACGCCGTCATAGATAACATGCAGCGACAGGTACGGAGTCGTTCCCTTGTCCTGCAAGAACTCCCGTCTACATCGCCCAGTTGTATATGTTGAAATTCAAAATAATGTACATGAAGAATATAATCTCCGTCTATGAGTCACCCGATTTTGGACTCAGATAGATAATCACTCTTCTTCATTTCGACACTCATCTATGTCTGCACATTGTGCCAGACATCCCAAATATGCACAGTCAACACAGTTACCAATGGCAGCATGGAAACACAGTCGCCGACGAAGAGATGAGGCGCACCTGCATTGGCACTCAATATTAATATTTGTTGCAATCAATATCACTACAGCAACGAATTTCGTGGCTAAACACTGTTGAAAATGCTATGCATATAGATCCGTGGCAAAAGAAAAAAAACCAACAGCTCTGTACATGATGGAAGACTCTCTTATGCCAAACTGTTATATAAACCGAAAAAGCTGATCTCAACACAGTTACAAATTAAAATATCGGGGATATCTTGACAGCCAGGTAAGTTCTGGTTTGCAGCAGAATAAATTACAACCATTCTTATTGCATATATATATATATCTATATATATATATATATATATATATATATATATATATATATATATATATATATATATATATATATACATATATATATATATATATATAAGTCATTTCAAAACAAATTGTCCATTCCATTCGGAAAAGTTGCCCCATCATTATATCTCCAGTTCTACTCATGGTAGAAGCACCAAATTTGGACAGTGTGTAAACATGGGTTCTTGTAGTACATTGGCACAATTTTATCAATATTACTACACTCATAATTGAGTTATGGCATTATGAATATTAATAAATTCTCAGGAATTTAGGCAATTTCCTGGGGTTTTAGGCAATATCCTGGGAATTTAAACAATTTCCTGGGAATATAAGCCGAGTCCCTCGGAACATAAGGCCGGTCCTGGGAATGTAACGAAGTCCCAGGAACATAGTGGTAAGTTCCAAGGAACATAGTGGCAAGTTCCTGGGAACATAGTGGCAAGTTCCCAGGAACATATTAAAAAGTCCTGGGAATATAATCATAAATTCCCAGGAATATAACTTAAGTCCCAGGAATTGAGACTAAAGTTCCTGGGAGCCTTACTCAGAGTCCCAGGAGCTTTAAAATAACAGGTAACGTATGAGGAGTACATGCGTACATGCCGTAAACATAACTTTAATGTTTCTTCATATGAAATTCATTTCCCGCAAATTTCCCTTTGCTAGCTTCGACTATCAGTCTAAGCTAAACCAATTTTATCCAACGCTGTCTTGAAAACAAGAAAAGGAAAAAAGAAAAAAAAAAACAAAAAAAAAACTCGCCAAATTGGAACCTGTATTTAGTGCCTGGGTTATTATCAATACCCACCCCCTCCCCTGGCCATACTCATGGATTCTTTTGGAGTTCTGAAAGCTATGCCGAGGAACCTTTGGGAGGCCTATAGGCCTATAGTCTGTTCAGCCATCCTAGGACAGCCAGGCATGACCAAAGTGGAAACTGAAAAATTATATGAAAATGAAACAAAATTCCCGCTTTACTATCCTAGATTGTAGGCCTAGGTCTATACAGAGCGTATGTTCCCTGCCCTCTCTCGCCCCCCCCCCCCCCTCCCTCCGCCTCCACCTCAAACTCTCGTCAAAAAGCAGCCTCAAAAAAGGGTAGGTGGGTCCTAAACTCCAGGATCAAAGGAAAAATGTTTCATACATGTAGGCCTAGGTCGAAGCCTATATATGGCCGAGCTATGTTTTTCCCAGGCGGTAACAAAGGTGGGTGGCCATGCATACTGATTCAAGATTGGTTAAATATTGGTAACAAGGCCTATACATACATCTTTTGATGTATACACGATGTACCGGTTCTCTAAAAGCTGAGCCGTGCGATGTGTGAATTAAAAAATACAGCACAATACGTCACTGACCACAGATAGGTAAATGATTGCTTTAAATCAGAAACTTCTGATTCTAATCTGTACTTTCATGGTAAAACTGGAAAAAAATGTCTTTTCTTGACGAACGGAGGTAGCCTGCGCAAGCCATGTCACTTAAGCCCTACCGACGATCTTGTAAAAACCGTGTACCTCTTTAAAGCAACTGAAAATTCCTCATTGATATTGATCAATTTTGGAGCGGATCACTGGGGCAAACTTTTTTTTTTTTTTTTTTTTTTTGTATAAGTATTAAAAACATTAATTCAGTTTATGAAAAATCTAAAAAGCTAGAGCCTCTGCTATTATTAAAATGTGTGCGTTCTCTCAAACGTCTGCTATTTGCTTAGCATAAAGAACCCAAATATGAGTTTACCCTCGCAACAGAGAAGCAGGGAAGGGAGCTATAGACATCGTTGCACCAAATTTCACAGTACAGAGACCGGGAACTCATCACATATAAAGAAAGATAAGAAGATGATAATAACAGTGTTCTTGCCCACCCAATCAACAGTAGGCCTAATTTGTATTTTGTTCAAAACATTATGGTCGAATAAAGGATTTCTGAGTCTGAAAAGGAACAAATCGAGTATAGGTACATCAACTATATACCCTAGGTAGATCTATTAATTTCCTGATAATAGGCTAAACCCTGTAATAATAATAATAATAATAATAATAATAATAATAATAATAATAATAATAATAATAATAATAATAATAATAATAGTTTGTGCGGTTCCTGTCTGTACCGCTATTATGTGGATTTGTTTTATCCGTCAGTCATTTCATCTCATATGTTTATTTGTGTCAACAGCTTAGCTGAACTAGCCTTTTGAGTGCCTGCCTACCTCTTTTCTTATATATATATATATATATATTATATATATGTGCACGGAGAGAGCGGTCTCACTAGCTGTCTTTAGGTCCAACTTTGAATAAATGTAATTAGACGGGCTTGCATCAAGACGAAAACGTGTATGCCGAACTAAACGAAATCTATTGGTAATATTATTCTGGATATTTCAAGGGCGTTCGACGGTTACATTTGATTTTAATGTTGGAATTGAAGGAGTGTTCTGAACGTTAAGGTGAAGATGATTCCAAAGTCTGACGGTCGACGGAAAAAAGGAGTAATCCAAAAGATAAGTCTGAGCACGGCAATGAGAAAGATCCGATTGCCGGTGGACAGTAAAATTCTGGGTGACTTGAGTAGGTAGTACTGTGAATAGTTGAAAATGACTGACCTGGCTTCTTTAAGATCTACACAGCAAACAATGTTTATGCGGCTAACTGTATTTATATTTTTTTTGCATGGTATGTAGTACAGGCTGCAGTTCCAGCTGCCACCAAAACAGTGGCCTGGTCATTTAAAAAATTAACTTCACTTGCATTGCAGCTCTGTGCGTATGACCTGCAGGGGTTGACAGGCATTTTGGTTCCCCGTGGCAAATGCCTGTCAACCCCTAGAGGCTATATAATACGTAAACGCAATATAAATGAAGTCCATTGCTTAAATTGATATTTGTCCATTTTGTTTCGCGAATAAACGAGAAAATATGTATTTTAAATACCGGCTTATTCCTCGTGTATCTGCTTAATGATAAATTTGTCTCCAGATGACGTAAACAGACAAAAATGAGATTCAAAAGTTTATTCAAAGTTTTTGTTTTCTTGGCCACAAAAGTGTTAAAGGACGAACCGACCATTTACATGTTCTGCATTTCATGACTAACAAGAACAGTCGACAGATGGCGAGCGGGTTTCACAACGTCAGGCCTGCATGTCACCACTGAACAAATTTAACTCCCATGAGCATTTGTCCTGCAGGTAAATACTGGCTGCGATTCATGCACTACGTGGGTGGTTTACCGATGCAAATCGTGCAAAATTCTTCGCTTTAAAAAAGTTGTTTAACACACACATTGCTCTTTCACATTAACCTTATGAATTTTTTACAACATTGACAACATAGTGAACTCTCACATAGTTTTAACCGATCGATTTTGATACCGAAAGTTGCTGTATCATTCATGACGTGAGTGAGGTTGACAACTTCAAATTTGTTCGCAAAATTGGAAACCAGTAGGCGCCAGTAGAAAGGTTCCTGGACGTACACCGTCCAGTTACCGTAGTAGAATCACTGTAAATATGACAACAATTGTTAGCATGTTATGGCTTGCAGAACTGCGAGAGAGTAAAAGTAGTACCAGGAATAATTGTGCAATGTGAAGAGGCCATTGTGATTGTTGCACATATAAGCTGCATTTCTGTTCCTATTCTCCTAATTTTAAAAACGAAACCATGTACATATTTTAATTTACACGGCATCCTTCACTGGAAGCTACGGTTATATGGAATAATGAATATAGTCCCTTTTTGTTTCAATTTCCTTGACACTTGTTTGGGATGCTCTCTCCAATGCTGTCTAACATTTGTTTATGCAAAATTAGGTGTACATATCAGGTGCAGATAATGATACACTCAACGCGGCACCAATCATACATCTAAAAACTCTAATTAAATAATGTTTATACATATCGTAAATTAATAGATGACATTTCTCTTTTATTCAGAGAATTTACAATTTTAATAGTATTTTTTACATGGTACAAAACCGTATCTGAAGGATCATAAATGTCAGGTTGTTACTGGAAACGTTTCATGCCAGGTACACCAGCAAAATACACGTCTGCTTGCTCATGGAGTTCCCTTTCCATTGTAACGTTTCCACTAAGTGTGTAAGTACTAAGTGTTAATCATTTACGGGAATTAACAGGTCAACATCATGTGTCAATATGGAAAGGCCACTGACATTTGAGTCCTTGTGGTAATCGGTAAGTATACAAATAGCAGGTTGCTGGTGGGGACGTCTTCTGGTACTTTATCCTAAATGCAATGTGTGGTAGTTGGTAAACGGGTATTTATAAGCTTCGTTTTGGGTTAGTTCTAAGCACATGGAAATCGGGGCTTTCTCCTATGCTAAGTTGTGTTGGATGATAGAATGTTTATTCAAGGATCCTGACATTACACAGATGTCCCAATGTGCTAAGTGAAACAAATCACTCAGGACTTAGGTTCTCTGAATAGTTTGCATTTAGCCTGTGCAGCAGGGCTAACCGTTGGCTAAATTATGATACGAGTAATGTGGGACTGTCAAGACAAATTCTGTGCAAGTGTAATTCTTAGCTGTGTATGTTCGTTTGCTCCTGGTATAGATGTGTTTCCTTCAAGAGAGGTGAGCAGGTCTGTCTTTTTTGAGAATAAAATAACAGATAAGGATTTGATTGCATTGAAATTCACTCGCCAAAGTTTTCCCCAGGCATGAATCCTGCCGAGGTCGGTATTGATTCGCTCAGCCGAAGTATCAGGATTATGAACAATTTTTACAATGCTGGTGTCGTCGGCAAATACTTTGATATCACAGACTATGCTGTCCGTGATATCATCTATAAAAACAAGAAAGAGCAGAAGAACAAGAATGGGGCCTTGTGGGACACCGGTTTCAACAGTTAGGCAAGAGGAAGTTTGACTACAGATGGTGGTGCCATGCGAACAATCTGACAGATAACTGCTGTTGAAATCCGAAATGGGATCTGTGACGCCATGTTGGTTCAACTAGAACAAACGACCCTCATGCCATGCCCAGTCAAATGCTTTTGATATGTCGAGGAAAACCATCTGGGCTTCGTTGCTCAGTTCGAGTCCATTGTAAATGCCATGTAAGATAGAGACAGGCCGGTATATAGTGAAGTCGTTTGCTTTTGGAGTCAGAGTTTTTAGTGGTAAGGGGGAGGAGGTTATTTGTTATTAGGTACTCATAAAAGACTTCACGTAGAAAAGCTTAAAAAACTTTGGAAACGTTGCAAAGCAAAACAATAGTTTTTCTTCTTCTTCTTCTTCTTCTTCTTCTTCTTCTTCTTCTTCTTCTTCTTCTTCTTCTTCTTCTTCTTCTTCTTCTTTTTCTTCTTCTTCTTCTTCTTCTTCTTCTTTTCTTCTTCTTCTTCTTCTTCTTCTTCTTCTTCTTCTTCTTCTTCTTCTTCTTCAAAACTGGACTGATGTCGGATATTTTCCAGGCGAATGTACAAGCCACCCTTCCCTGATTGTACCCTTCAAATCAACAAGCAACTCCACAACATGTTACAGACAGGATGTCTGAAGTGCGTAGCCCCATTGGATCAATGCAGCAGGGATGGAATATCTTGGTCTGGCTTCTGAGGCCAAAGCTCATACCTGGAAGGTAGTGGTTGTTCCCTTGCTGTTTAACGGCTGCCACTCTATTTGTTCAAAGAATAACAGTACCCACAGTTTGAAGTCCGATATGAAAGGTTTAATGAATATAGGTTACAGGTCTCACCATTCAACATAACTTCTATTTGACATATACCCAGTGTTACATAACTGTGTGCGACCCAGGTATCCCTGTGTAAAGGGTGTTTACTGTTAACCCACGTCTCCTTATGTAGAGGTTGTGTAATGTTGTCTCAGGTGTCTTTACGTAGAGGGTGTTTACTTTTGAGCCAGTTCTCCTTATGTAAAGGGCGAATACTGTTGACTTAGGTATCCTCTTGTAAAGGGTGTTGAATGGTGACCCACTGCTCCTTATGTAAAGGGTGCATGATTGTGGACCAGTTCTTCTTATAGAAAGGGTGTTTAATGTTGATTCTCCTGTTAGAGCAATAGTGTGTGTGGGCAAACTGGTTTGTTTCCTGTTAACTTTTTGTTCGCTCATAAGCAATATAACCAGTCCTTGGAACAGCCTTGTTCTGCCCATGATAACCCGAGTGGGTCATCTAGTTCATTTAAATGTCTGTTGTGTCTTCCTAATTATAACAAACTTCGCGGCATGGAGCATAAGTCGGTCCTTGCTCTGACTAAGGTACTTTAATGTCTGAATTTGTTAATCTAATTTTTTATGTTTTTAATATTGTTGATCTTGATTTTACTTATTATGTTACGTTGTACTCTGAAATGACTTTTTATGTGCATTTTGCTATTTTCGCAGAGCCTTGGAAGTTACATTATTATTAACAACAAAACAATTTAGAACAAAATGGCGTCATGGTTGGATTTCGGGAACAAAAGCATACAATCTACTGAAAAATCTAAGACCGTGCTGCAACGATACATACATGTTAACCGACATTTGTATCCCATTGATTGGATGACACGTTTGGATGGTTATGGTGACATCATCATCAAAAATTGCACAGAAAAAGGTGCCAGAACGGAGGAAGTTTGTGGCTGTTTTAGCAGCAGGCGAGTCCTATCACCTGCAGATTGGTCGCTGTT
This sequence comes from Hermodice carunculata, assembly GCA_964020975.1. NCBI lineage: Eukaryota > Metazoa > Annelida > Polychaeta > Eunicida > Amphinomidae > Hermodice > Hermodice carunculata. Next base: position 98,297,103 of record OZ026619.1, read on the forward strand.
TGCCGTTGTAAGTGACGGATCATAAGCATTTTCAGAGCCTAAAATTTCCATTTTTTTCGTCGAACCTCTCCAAAATGTCCAGGCAAAGTGTCACTTCTAAGCCTGGATGAAATAGACCAATAGGGGTAATATATAACATAGTTTGAGAGAAAGTTCGCCATGGCTACGCCGACAATGGCAGTCGCCGGAATTCTCAGCCTTAAATTGGCCATTTCATTAGTATATTTTTGAGTGCATTACGCAAAATGGGAAAAATGTGATATAATTATGTCTGGGAATTCTTATGGGGCTGTTGTTGGTTTCGTGTTCTGTGAGAAAGAAATTCATATCACTTCAAGAACGTTACTTTCGACAATTAATCTTTTCATCAATCTTAGATATGTTTCATTCTTCCACGGATCAATGTGATCTAATACGATTCTCCAAAACACTATAGATGGTAACATTTAAAAATAAAAACCCGAGTCTTCTGAACAGCTCCCTCAGGAAAATGTCGCGGACAACACAAGAGACGAAACACGAAGGAGAAAGTAATCCAATGTACGTGAAAGTGCAGCTGCCGAAATGGCCCTATCGGTTCATATTGGTTTGGCGGTTCATCCAGCCCAGGGACTGTGACTGCGATAAGGAATGCTTTTTTCCCGAAATTTTAAGTGTGTGCAGATCATTCTGACGAAAACATACAGTCGATCAAACTACGACTTGACACGATTGAAATTTCCTTAGCCAAACACGACGAAATGTTAACTGACTTTAATGGAATGAAAGCAGACACCGGAAATGGCCGCCACCAATAGACTAAATGATTAAGTCACAATAGCCTATAGGTGTCACGACTCACCCCTGACGATGCATTTATGAGCCTACTTTTACAGTTGTTTTCTCCTACTCGACTCCACCCACTCTGCCTGCGAGTAGGATTTCTCAGCCAAGGTCGGAATTCACGCGGTTAAACAGCAAGGTATCTCGTTGGATAACATAGCCGGCGGAGTGCCTGAAAACTCATTAAATTGTATTCTCAATACCGTGGATTCAGATGAACATGATAATCAAATTTAACGCCTAAACCATTCTCCGTTCTATTTTAAAAACTTAATTCTAACGTCAGTACCGCACACTCACACACACACACACATACACACACACACACACACAATTTCATATTCTTTGTTGCAAAAATATACTGACATTAGTCCTTTCACGTTAAAAATAGCGAAAATAAAATCGTTTGTGCATGAAAGTCGTGAGAACAATTTTTACTTCTGTGCTCTGTGTCACTGACTGTACTGACCTATCTCTGTTATAATTTGATGTGTACAAGTGTATCGGCTTTGCTTGCAAAGAGTGTATAATGTATAAACCAAGTGTACACCAGGTAAGATATTTGTGACGATACTTTCATTGAAGTATCAAAAGGTGCTCTGCGGAATGATATTGTTATTGCGGATGTTTACGGACCTCCTAGAGCTAACCTAAATAATTATGAAGTCTTTATATACGGATTTTCTGAACTTTAAATAAACTTGAGAGAACCACCAGTGAAGTCATCATTCGTGGGGGTTTCAGTATTGATTTCCATTGAAATTAAATATTAAAAACTGATTTATTTAATACTATGGGGTCACATAGCTTACGGCCGAAAATAACTTTTCTCTTTAAATTCACAAATAAAGAAAAGGAACCTGACAAGATAACATATTTTGTAAGATTGGTGATGCTACGCTCAAAACACATCAAAAGTCATACTTAATTTTTTTCTGACCATCAGCCTCATTTAACCTATTTACACACACTCATAGCATACAGACCAAAGACCACACATAAATTTATTAAAATTAATGGTCAAAAGCCACCTGATATACATAAATCTATTTTGAACTGGAAAAGTCACACTAAGAAGTGCAATAGACAAAAATGATGTACATCTTCCAAACCCAAATGTACGTTTAATAATACACAATAAACACGGCCATGAATAATGACTTGTAATACATATACACACACACACACACACACACACACACACACACACACATATATATATATATATATATATATATATATATATATATATATATATATATATATATATATATATATATATATATATATATATATATATATATATATATATATATATATATATATACCAGTGAAATTGAATAAGCAAACACACAAGGAACATCTGTGCATAAGAAGGGCATCCTTAGATCCAGAAATTTCAGGGATTGTTCACCTAAAAGTAAAAACAATTCCAGATGACACTCCCCTATACAAAAGTTTCGAAAAGAAATGTAGCAACCATTTACAACATCCTTAGCAAAAACTGGACCAGCATTGGTACTCGGACATCTACTTGCGTATCATATGTATATCTTTACCTATAGATGTATTTAAAACGATATGTCCAAGCAGACAATTATTAGTTGAAGTCCCACAGCAGAGCAAGATACATTGCAAATGTGTCATAAAGTGATGACCAGAACAGTCAACGTAACCAGTGCCTCACCATTCATTTGGGAAGACAGCTGCCAAACGTAGACATCGGTTACAAATTCGGCCCTCTCAACTGTACCTAATATCTGGTAAGATATTGAAAGAAAAACATCTAATACGCGATTTACATTAAGTTACGGATATATAGTTTTATCTGTGTTTGGCTCTCTGATTCAGCTACTTTAAGTCAATTTTTTCATTTGTTTTTAGTTTTAGTTTTTTCTTTAACGACGCCTGTGATTATGTTGAAATACGAATTTTCGTTAAGCTCTATATTAGACACTTTGGTATTTAATTGTAGACTTTGGGTGGTCTTTTCCCATCGAGCATGCATAATGTTATCGGCTTTCTTTGGATATATTAAAAATCCCATGAAATGTTATAAATCATCTATCTATCTCATTTAATTTTCTAATTCTTTTGGAAGTTGATATATAAAGTTAAAAATGGATACATATTTGTTTCTCAAATTGTGTCATGAATTGCAATACTGGAATAGATGTTCTGCACAGGTACTGGTAATGCAATCAGTTGAATAAAATAATGTTGCACGTACATGTACGATCAAACTTCATCGTGTGTTGCTGTATATGATGTTACGTTTCATGGATAACACGAAGGTGATCGTTTTTCAAAAGTTGTATTTTTTTTGTTTCAACTTGACCCTCGGCATTTCCGCCAACAATAGAAGGCCTCGTGCAATAACGCAAATAAAGACAGAGACAACTGAGGAAGTGGCGCCGGTTTCTAATCAGTTTGTGCAAAAAATATAGGCACCATGTTAGGAATTTTCCATTAGGTTATAGCGCCAAAATATGTTTGCGTATGCTTAAATGCTTGTTCATTGTATCAAAAATATGCATGCAAACTAACATATATACTTCCAATGTATCGTTCAAGTTCTCCAACGTAAGGACATTTAACGCTTTACATGTGTTTTCAGGCCGCTCGGAAAAAGATAAAGACAATGAGACCTGCAAGTAAACTTCACTAATTTGCCACATTAAACACCAGGCATCACTTTGACTGAACCTTATCATGAAAGCAGTCACTGATACTTAGTGTTTGGCAGGCGTTTTGTTTTGGGGGGATCACTTCCTTGGATGTTATTCATAGGCATCGGTGGATATGTCGGTGGAAGAGTTGGTCAAGCATATGAAAGGGGCGCCTACATCGGAAGCGGTGGATACATAGGCGGTGCTTGCCCGTAAAAAGCAGGGGAAGCTTGTCCATAGGCACTTGATGATTGCACGTAGGTTGTAGCTGGAGGCTGCCCTTCACCTTGATTTGGCCGTGCCGATGTGTTAAATACAATGCTGTTGGTTGTGGCTGTTCCGTGGGGTATACTGGTCACTGTGGTATTGACCCTGCCTCGACTTGTCGCACTTTTGGAACAACAGACCAAAATGATGACGACCGTGGCGATCACGATTACTGAACCCACGACTGGCCCAACAATGGTTCCCACAGATACAGTCACGGCTAAAATGTAAAGAACAGTTATTGTCACGTACAGAATGACACAGTTCATTCTGAAGTACAACATTTTCTAGAAATATAGTACTCTTTTGACGGTTTTCTTTTGTAGTATGTTTCAAAGCAAACAATTCATTTCGTCTTTGCATCATTTCTCAGAAAATAGACCATGCTCCTTGTTAGTATGTGTGATGTTTGCTTGCATTGTTATCATTAAGAGTCGAAAAATGCCTTTTTCTTCCTGAATGTATCGTGATTGGGAATCATTTGAGTCTACTTTATTTCAACTGGATAATTGAAGACAACAAATACTTAAGTAAATATTATCAAGTTATCCAAACTTGGACTTCTGTTTTTTTTTTTTTTTTTTTGGTCTCCATTGTACTTTGGATTGCATTACAATTCACCCGTTGTGAGTGTTTTAATCGTGTACGACAGGCAGAGGCTCTGGTATTCATGACTCAATACATAAAAGATTCATATGATCATGTAATTAAATAAAGGCAAAACAAAGGTCAGAATGATCGCACTTTGTTTGATTGGCTGCCTTCTTACTTCTTTTTTACACCGCATCGCATAAATATCAGACATATCCTGACAGCATCAAAGAATCCGATCTGGTTTCATGCCTTACTCGGAGATAGGCGTGATTAATCAGCATGTATTGCTGATAAATCACGCCTATCTCCGAGCTTTTTACTGAATCCACACATCTAAAATAGTGTTTGAGGTAAAAGCAGAAATGTAATTATAATAAATTATCATATAATTATTCAATATGAATCCATTTTAAGTATCAAGCCCAAACACGTCTTGTTAATGTAAATGTCTATTGTCATAACATGTTCGTGCCAGGTTTATCAAGATCTTTGTGATGTTGAAAAAGATCGTTCGGTGTATTATGTTTAAGGTAGGCTAAGAACAGATAATATAAAAGATAATAAGAAAGAGAACAAAAGAAGCAGATGACACTAGAAGAGAACGAAGGAAAATAAATAGACAAATTAACACGAACGAACGGACCACCAAACAAACAAATTAAAATAACGCCCCAATTGTCCTTATTCAAAATCTCAAAGCGGCTTGTCAATCTGAATAAGCATGGTAGGCTATGGTATCATCGTGTAGTAGGCTACGACATCATCGTGCCACAGCGAGGAGTACGGCAATACGGTAAAGCATAACACATCAAATAGGGTAAGTTGACACACCCGCCCCTTCCACTTCCTTAAATCCGAGTAAAAATCCATTCTTTTGGATTGTACCGTCAGTTTTAAATCTTATATAAAGGTAGCGGCCGCTGCTGGTCTCGCTGGAGGGGATGGACGAGCCACACCATTTCCGTAAGAGAGTGGAATAAGAGTAAAAGCCTAAAACAAAGGACAACTTGTTATCTTTAATAGGGAAGAAAACACATGCATACTATTTGCTTAGTCCACCAACAGACGCATACGTGCTATTGGTTGGTCTACCTTATATTGTTGTCACCCTCAATATTTACTTGCCTTTGTGGATGTTAAACGTTTAGTGATTGTCTTTATCGAGCAATTACAATTTTTTGAGGGCAGTAACTTAATGTTTCGATGGACCTGACCTCATCAGCAGCCAACTCTGTTAAATTATCGGTCATGCCAGCTCTCTAGAACCTCGTGCTCACTTCATTCAAATAGGCATGTAAAACTCTAAGACCCATGTACATATTCTATAATGAATTTAAGATAGGGTATCAGAAACTGCAGCACAATATTTTTTTAAGTATAAAATCGCAAAGACAATAATGTATTGCTGATACAGTTTTTCAAATGTGGCTGTGGGGTATGTGTGCTGGAATATTAAAATAATCTCCAAAAAAAGAGAGCTCAAGGGGAATATGATTACTCTGAAGACAAATATTTTGAAGGATAAATGTCTGTACCGGCACGCAAATTAATAAATCTATTTACCATTTCGAATTTCCACAAAGTCAGAACAATCACTTTCCAGGTCCATGCTAATGGCGGAGATAGTAATTCTGTTTTGGGAAGAGGATGCACTGATTTTCCAGCATTGGTCATGATTGCTGTAATCAATTGATCGCAGAGAATAAATGCAAGGCATTAAAGTATTTCAAAAGCTTACTCATGTGATTCGAGGGTGGGCGAGTTTTCTTTTTGTATTATATTTTAAATCTTACTGTCTTCAGGACACGGTGGTATTTGATATCCTGCAAATATCTGCAATGACCCCACCAGTACATACCCGTGGATTATTGAATAAAAAACATCATGTACGTTACACCCTAACCGACGCTGTTCTTTCGCGTGAAATATTGGATCAAAAAACGTGAACTTCACACCAGCATGTATCGGACTACTTGACACACTTTCATTTAAATGAACCAGAAATTACCCCATCTTTACGACGCCGAAAGCAAATGCATTTGACCATGCGCGTCCACGTCAAGTAATCTGCATTAGATAAGGAGACCAGAAGGCAGTTCGGACCCTTGAACATGTGCTAACCAATTAAAAACACATAATGAATAAAACGTTTGACCAACGTTTGCGTGTATCCAAAAACACCGTATCCTTAGGCACAGAGGTTGTAGCGTGGCACTGTAATTTGGACTCGTTAAGCTAAGTATTTAATCGAATCTTACGACATGTTTAACCTGGTAGATCTGTATTGGTATAAACAAAATCTATCAAATCATTGTATGAGATTTATTTTGCACTGAGGCGGGTGGCAAAATGATTAGCAGGGTTTGGTAACTTTGATGTGCATGTACATAATATTTATTAGAAAACAATGATTACAGAGGACGTTAAGAAACATGTCTTCTTACCTCGGGTAATACAATGGCCAGCCACTGGAGCTGATGGTCCTGCTGTACGGGTAAGCCGTCTTGGATGTACAACTGGTGCTGCTACTTGAACCTAAATCATAAATCGGATTTCCACCAGATCATTGGTTTGCACAAGCTGTTTCCTTTTGTTGTATCGGAAATTAAAAATAATTTGCAATCAGACAAGTGTGTGATTCCGGAGCCGATGGACCATAAACAAGCAAAACGCTATTCCGCTGCCACAAGCGGTCAAATATGGAAAGAAATGTCCGTAATGGAATTATTTTGAAAGAAATCGCAATATAACAGCAAAATCAAACAAACAAAATGTTTCGAAAGATAATGCCACCATAACAGCCTGAACCATGCCTCACGTCTACTGTTGCAGAATTTAAACGAAGGCAGCGGTCCAATCGCAATTGAATGGAGTAAGTCTTTGTAACCATGGTCAATTTGAACTGTATTTATGGAGCGGATTACTAGGGTCTCCTAAAATGGCTCGTTTATGCTGTGGTTTGCTTATCTATGTGATGTTTTTTTGTAGTTTATCTATAATGGCTGGTTTACGAGACTGTTTGTTTATTTATGCGATGGTTTACTTCTATTTGTAGGGGCTGGTTTGAAGGGTAGATTTTTTTTGTATATGCGATGATTTTCTTGAGTAATTTTAATAGGGGTGATGACACAGCGTTGCGAATAAACGTTTGTGTGCATAAGGAGAACTCAGGACATGAGTGTTCTGCTGATTCAATTTTTGTGGAAAATAGCTGCATAAATGAATTAACCCCCATAAACAGCTTTTCCTCATCCGTGTTTTTATATTATGTCACTCTTGACTTGAAACTTCCATAGCTATTCAATATGTACTCAGTTTCTTCATCATCAGAGTTTTCACACCACTCCGGGTGATTGAGCATAGAGATCCTCTGATCTTATTTGGCACACAACGCCAGACAGATACGCTTTAATATTGGCTAAACCTGGCTTGCCAGCAGTGCTGATTTCTCTCTGGAGATGCCAATACTCAGATTTGATATGACCGTTTCCCAGTAGAAAGTACACGGAAGGCCACTCAGGTACTTTTGTCCCATTTTCTGATTGCCAGGCAAATCAGACTGGGAGATTGACTGGGCATATGCTCTTCTGACATTTCGCTAGGGACTTGCATCCCAGATATCTTTTCAATTTTGAATCTGAATTGACCATGTTTCTGTTTCATCAGTGAACTATATTTGTCAGCCCATATGCATAAGCTTCAATTTCTACATCATGCAATTTATCTGCCTCTTTTCGTTGATTTTTAAATAATACAATCCTTGAAGTCTTCCATTAAGAAAAAGCTTCCTCAAATTATCAAAGCTATTTTTTCCTGGAAGTGAATAATCTATCAAACGGGGTTTCTCTCAAGCAAATTCCATGATCTGGCTTTCACTTTCTCAGAATTTCTGCCTGTAGGCCTAGGATATTACCTCATAAGCTTTCATAACAACCTGATTCAGTAAATCATAATCAGAACGTTTGTCTCTGGAGAGGTGCAATACACATTTTGTAATTCCTCAGTAAGCACACTCTCCAGCAGAATAAGCCAGACCCTTCTATCCCATTCTAAAGTTCCAACTAATTTTTTTGAATATGATTGTCTATACATGTACATAATTAACACCTTCAGGGAAATGGAGATAAAATGTAATACTTACCAACTGAATCGATTATGTTACCATGATTGCATGTCAATATAATAAAGACAATGCGGCTTGGTAAGCTGCTACATACTCATACTGTCCTATATGACGTCAGCACATTATATAACCATACTGTCCTATTTGACGTCAGCACAATGCAGCTTGGTAAGTTGCTACATAATCTTACTGCCCTTTTGGATCTATTTAAACTACTGCATACTTTGGTTGGTGCCTGCCCCTAGTCAGGAGAAGATGTTTTCCTTTCTGCTGCATTTCATATTCATTCATTGATACAAGAATCATAATAAGATATCGGTATGTCTACCTTGAACTTACGGATTTTATACTTTGCTTGTTTGATAATTGACCGGTTTTCAGTATGGATGGTTCTTGTTTGCTTGGATTTTCGATGCAATCTCTGTGATATTGCTGAAACTGATGTACGCTTCCAGTTTTTATGACCTGTATTGTCATTACGACATCTTATCGCCTTTAGATGTTCAATGAATAATGCATTTCTTGGTGGAAATTCAAGTCTTGTTGTTTGTATCTGGTGATGTTCACATTGATGGGCTTGTGAATATTTGGACGGTTAAATTTTCAGCTTTGGACTGATTTACGAATTAAGATATTGACGTGTTATGGTCTCATACTGCTATAAGCATACCCCAAAACACTGTTAGCTTTTGCACCAGTTTTACCGATAAGGTTGGATGTCAATGCATGTCTTATTAAGATTCCGCGGTTTTAACTTCTTTTACACCTTGAAAAATTCATTATTATTTGTCAAAAGTGACAGAGACTAGTTTCATCTTTCACTTTGCTTTCTGTACCAGCACATTTGAAAAGAAGCCCTCTATCATATTGAAAACTAGAGATACCTTCAACGCACAGCGTTGACTGAAGGGTCCGCCAGGTTAAAAAGGCTGCCATTTGTCCAAATTAGGTCATGGTGACAGCAAAATCTGTCCAGTTTATCTTGACATGCTAGAAAATCATACTGCCAAATTTGAGCAAAACTCATTGGAGCATTGTGGAGATATTGCGGTAACGAGCCCTATCGAGCATGTAATTAGGCTGCCATTTGCCCAAATTAGGTCATTGTGACACCACAATTTAGTCTGTTCATCTCGCTATATAAGATAAGTAAGATAAGCATATTGCCAAATTCGAGCAAAATACATAAAGGCATTCTGTAGATATGGTAAAGGTTAAGAATGCCATATTGGGTAAAACAGAATGATCAGTTGTGAAATCAATCTAAATTGTAGGACCTACACTTGATTGCAATGCAAACAACCAACCAAGCAAAGGAAGGAAGTGGATGCATGTTCAAGGAGGCTAAAAATAGTTATTATGTTTACGTAAGAGAGTACCAATGTGAAACGCTTACATTCTTGTGAGGAACATTGGATCCTACCTTAATCGCCCCCCCCCCTCCCGCCATTGCCCTTAGGATTAAAATAAACTCAGATAAACTCAAAACTCATTCATAAGGCTATCTTTATGAGACATATGTAAGGCGCAGGCCTCGTGCTGAAGACATGGCACTCAAAGCGAGCCCTGGTTTTTGCTTCTGAATGTGATTGGCTGCCGACACATGAAACGGACATAGGTTATAACGACGTATGTGAGTCAAGATCTAGGCAATTTGTACAAATAGGGCACATACTTGGAACAGCGATGAAAGTTATCTTCAGGTAGGATCCGTAAAGAAATGGTGTCTTTATGCGCAGATACATGTATCTCTGGCTGCTAACAACATCTGAAGGTAACGTAGTGCCACACCACTTTCGTAACAGCCGAGAAGTGGAAAAGCTGCCTGGAAGTATATTTCACGCAAAATCTTCCATATGCATTTTGGTTTATGCTTTTGGATGAATTAACTATTGGAATGAAAATGGTCGAATGTATGTACACATTCTTATTAGCCCAGTGAAAAATTAGTAACGATGTTTTTTCGATATATATATATATATATATATATATATATATATATATATATATATATATATATATATATATATATATATATATATATATCTTAAACAAGATAAACTATATCAACATATCTCTACAAATGTAAACCTATTTAAAATGGTACGCTATTTTCCAAGAGCATGTGAGCCCCTAAGGGCAATGTACTTACAAATTTACTTATGTATATGGTTATATTACCGAATGTAAAAGTGTTACCCTTTTCTTGATAATGTCAAAAGGCAGACTATTTGCTGTCAATATATCGATGCATTACAGCCACCTATATATATATATATATATGTGTGTGTGTGTGTGTGTGTGTGTTTGTGTGTGTGTGCAATTTAAGGATATACTCCTGTTTAGCAGAGGTCTCCACAAGATTGATAACAAAACACAATAAACTAGAAAGTTAGTCCAACGAAGTATGTATTTTTGAAAAATACCTATAGTGGACAATTTTGGTCATTGTCATTTGTATCACTTGTTTTGTGTTTATACAAAAACTGTGCAAAATGAATGTACAATTTTCCTAATTTTTTATTTTGAAATGGATTCAACTTTTTTTTACCTTACATTCAAACTTTGATGTTTTTTGGTGGCAAAATAAATTATAAGAAGCGAATACAAAAAGCGCGTCTCACTTTTTGCAACTTTTGCTTTGTTGGACTTATTTTATTTCATAATTTTAATGGCCAATTTTATGAACACCTCTGCTGGGAAGAAGTATATCCTTAACAGAAAAATCACAGTAAGTGGCAACCTAGGGTATTTACCATCGCGCAATTCAAAGTAGTAGGAGGAGCAGGAGGAGCTGCTGTATGCCCTGGACGCTGTGACGTGGGCTTTTATCCGGTAGTGAGAGATGCTGGCCTGGTATCTCATGCAGGTATCAAGTCCACTGGCAATCAACAATTACAATATATATTCTTTATTGCCTCCATTTGTATGGTGAGATATGTGTACAATAGAATGCAGTATGTAACATTAACGCCACATTACAATCACCTTCAATTTACAGGCCTATTGAAACAATAGTATAGCATTATTGTTACATCTTCTACCACGACTACTTCTACTACTACTACTACTACTACTACTACTACTACTACTACTAGTGACAAATTAAGCGGATAATCTTACAAAGTAAAGACGACGGAGGGTCGTTCATGTTTGCTCAAATTTTACTTACAATGTCAACGTCTCTGCACAGGGCAATCAGTCATCATTTGGGTAAAAAGAAACAGCACATATTCATGTTCAACTACATTTTCTGGTTTTTATCGCATACATAACGGTGAATATTGGTGACCCTGTGCAGGCCGTAATCAACAACACATATGGTGGTTGTTAGCATTTGCTGTTACAAAGTTGTGAACTTTTTGTCATATTTATTTAACTTCCGTTTACTGAATATACCAGCATGTCGGACGGCTTGGGATGAGAAAATCTGTTTCATTTTATGTGTGTGTTATTGTAATGCCCCACAGTCAGGCACTTCCCGTAATTGATATTGCAGTTGTATGGAATAAAAATTGTGTTCCTACTTGTTTTATTTTATAGAATAAAAAATGCGTTTGTGTTATATGTGATTAATATTGTGTTTATTCAGGTGGCGTAGGCAAGATTTTGGAGGGGGGGGGGGGTCAAATGAAAACAAGAATGGATCTCCAAGCAGCTGAAGGCTGCGGAGCCTGGCTGGGGGGGGGGGGGGGTTGGAGGCATGCCTCGCCGCGGAAAATTTTGAGATTCGAAGTGCAAAATGGTGCCTTTTAGGGCTTAATTAATGTTCTAATTTCTCAATTCATCCACCAAGATTGAGGAAAAATCTTTGTCAACTAGGTAAAATAGAAACTGTATAATAATCATAAGACTGGAACAGTTGAATTTCATTACTTTTATGCACCCATAGTCTTAACTAATTTAGAACGATCCACTATAGATCATTTTATATTTTCAGAAAACATCAGTGATCAAATCATAGATTATTCTGTGAGGCATGAAGGTGACAATTTATGCAATCATCAACGCATACTTCTGAAACTAGATATCCCAATTGCACATACCGATACTGAATATGTCTGTCCACTTGTATTAAGACCTCTATGGTATAAAGCTTAAAAATAAATTAGCACTGAATACAGTTTCGAACATTTTTTCACGCGGCTTTAAACTCAGTTTACAATTTCATTGCTTTAGAATATATAGTGTATATTTTGTTGAAATCGCAGTAAAATCAGATATTGTAGCAAAAATCAACTTGTGGTTCGTTGCTCGAACAGCGCGACACCTGTTGTAAAAAAGGGCGCTGTGTAACGAATTGATTGAAGCATTGCATACTGAGCGGGGGTTGGGACTGGGAACCAGGCTAATAGTAAGAAAGACTCGTACGGTAGCACCTAATTTGTAATGCTAACGCTTGCATCTTAGGCTATGCCTACAACATATTAGCGATTACAAGTGAGCTGTTATGGTAACTTACAGTGTACGTACATGATCTATGTTCCCACCATGAAGAGCGCATGGCGATGATTACTTATCATTGTCGATTACAATTTACGGTCGACTTGTCCTGCCCCAGATTTTCGCCGTGGGGAGAGCCATTTTTTATAACGAAATAACGATCTCACATTGTCAATATTGCACGGTAATTTATTATCAGTCATGAAACTGAGTCACACATGCATATACAGTTGGGTTTTTATGTTTTAATATCTACACAGTTCAAAATTCAGGCTTGAATGACATTGTATCAGTGTACAGATCACGTCTACGTGGATTTCGGAGTTCCGAATGTGTAGTGGTTGCCACATTTTGACTGGCCGTCAGGTGATGGGCAACATCATAATAAATGCACAAGACCATAACATATAAAAATTAAAGCTGTGCTCGCTTTTATGGTGCTAGCCGTTTACATATTATCCCCATTTTGGTAGTTTAAGTCTCTGCTCGGAAACATCTGTTATGATCCCTTGATCTATAATCATCAGAGGCAGAAAATTAAAAGACCACTGCTTTCAGCTGCTTTAATGCGTGCTGTGTAGCCCTTTTGCTCCCTGCTTAACAAGTAAATTAAAGAAAGAAAGGAAAGTCCATTTTTGAAAGTATAATCATGCAGTACTCAGTACAATAATATTCAGCACAATTTATTTTCATATTTCCTTCCGTCAAAATATAAAATCTCCTGATTTACCCTTTTTTAGAAATTGACATTTCCTCAAGTGGAAACCTTAACTTCTTCAGATTTGAATCTTAAATATTTCAGGTCTTTACAGTTTTATAGTGACAAGGAATGTAAATTGCAGTTTTTGAATTGTAAAAAACGAAATAGTGTTATATTTATATCCTCCATTAGTCAAATTTTAAATTGTGGATATTTTGAAAATAAATTTGGCATTGAATATCACCCAGTCAACGTGATGGCAAAGATAATTTATTGTCACACTGAACTTCGACACTTCTCTGCTGGATACCGATCTGAATCAATTTTCCAAAGCTGCATCATCTTAAGTTTACACCCGGATGTTAAACTTCTATAAAGCTACACATACCCAACATAAGACTTGAAGTAGCCTATGAAGGCTCCCTTTCTATTGTAACGTTTTGCTTATCAACATAACTGGAAGTCTACTTCATGCACTGACCCTAATTTAATTGAGCCGTAAGATAAGATCTAGCCACCAGCAAAATGTTGGACCATTTATAATGATCACACATGAAGACCCCTTGGCTATGTTTAGATCAACCACACCAATCACGGTTATAATGAAAAAGTATCTTATCATGCTAGTAAGTAAAGCTGTCTTTTTGTTTTTGTTTTTTTTTTCATTTTATTGGTCTAAGTTGGAGCTTTTGCTGAAGAACGGGGGTTCGTCTGAACCAGTTGAACCCCCCCCATCCCCTTGTTACTCTTGTATTGTGTCTAATGATTAGTGTTTTATACTTACTGTATATAGATATACTTTATGTGTTGTAACTAAATATGTGTGTGCTCATACTTGCTAAATGCTGTGAGGGCTTTATGTATAAGCAACGCTTCTTTTTTTCTTCGTTTTTAATAAAAGACTAGATGTGGGAACCAACTCTTGCTATTCATAATGGTCTCTGGCCTCCAGCACTCATACTTAGTGCAAAGCGTTTCAAGGTTGCCTGCCAGGGTGCTTGTACACATTCACGCCAGGGTTTTCCTTTGTGTAATGCAACAGAATTTATAAACCAGGAAAACAATTCCTCAAATTGAGCCTAGAAGAATCATTTGCCCCATTGAATGCATTTCCTTTTGAAAACATAGAGGCAATACAGCAAATTTTGTTGAAAAAATGCTCAGCATTGGTCAAGTCGCATTATGCATTTTGTTTCTAAATTATCACTCTCATTTACTGCGATTCAGTTATATCCTTGAATCATTTAGCACGACATCAGAAAGGTGTCATCTTTCTGTCACATTTCTTGTTAGGCAATGTAAACACCAAATAACATTCTCTTTATCTTACATTGGCTGATATATCACTCGACACACAATGCAAACCCCAATCTTTTTCACCATCGCAAAGTGATATTTTCCATTCTCACAAATATGATATGGATCACACGTGCTGACATCTAGATGTGCTGTAGATGAGTTACATTCTTAAAAAGATGGTGTGGATCACATGTGCTTACATCTACACGAGTTGTAGATGGGTGAAATGCTCACAAATATGTTACGGATCATATGTGCTTATATCTATACGTGTTGTAGATGAGTTGCATCCTCACAAAATATAGTATCAGCCCTGTAATGTTACACCTCGACCATCATTGCCAAGACCTTTGTGTGTAGCTACATGGCTTGATATAAGTGAGTTGGGCACTCACTCGATTGTTCTAAAAAACCTGGCAGTCCAGGTTCTGGCTCCACTCAGATCCTCTGTATGGGGGTGGGCGACTCCCAGCACACATGCTCCCCTGTTCTTGCTTCTCTCATCGTGCACCATTTCTGGCATGGTCTAGAGTTGGGTGCTTCGTGAACTTTTATTCACTGACAATGTTCTGGTGCTGTGCACACTTTCTCTTCTGCAGAATTTGTTTTCTATGCACTTTAATTCCCTTTTCAGATAAAGACCATTTTTATGTCATATACGGATACCAGAGAGAAAAGTGGAAGTAGAGCTGGTAGTGTTGGACTAAAACCAACGTTTTGCAAGATGGCATCTGGCAGGTCAAGTCACAGTCAGAGGGAAGACAGTGCAGCATGCTGTGAGTGTTGATCCTCTGACCTCTTCTCCTTCTGACTTATTGGAAAAGGGTCAGAAAATGAATTCACAGAGCCACCACATGGCAGCCTGGGACAAACATTAACCCAAATTCGGTTGTCACTAGCAACTTGGCAGGATGTGTACTTGAGAGAATACATGCCAGTTTTGTGGTAGGTAGGGTTAAAACAACTAGCTACTCTATGAGCAGGCCCGGAGGAAGAGCAAGAGGGTGCAGCGTAAGACAGCCCCTACATGCTGGGCCACCGAATCTGATGTCACTGAGTCTTCTCCAACGCCATGAGAAAATCAGAAGCACACCCATGCAGCTAGCCTGCAGGCTCAAGTGGCTGCTGCTACGCCTTCCTCCAAAATTTCCCTGGGGGAATAGGGAGAAGAGGCAGCCTGGTCAAAAGTCAAGCAGCAGGTAATCACTTTGTGGGGATTCTGGGCACTTGATGCCACCTAAGGTGATAACCAAAGTTTCACTGGATGCAGAGTTGAGACTCTCAGCAGTCTTGGGGTCGATGGCCAGGAGTCTGCAGATGCATGTGCATCTGCTTTAGTCACTGCTACCTCCCACTCAGTCCATCACTTCAATACCCATGTGAAAAGGCAGGCAAGGCACCTCCTGGACCTTCCAACAGAATCCTTGGTTCGAGTGCTCAAAGACCAAGGCAGCCAAGTCAGTGAAGCCACAATGAAAACCTATTGGTTCCTGTATGCTCAGGTTGAAAGTCTGGGCCTTCTGGAACACCAAAACTCCAGCCAATTCACCAAGATCCTGCGCCTAAGAGTACAGGTCAACTGTGCTAGCTACTCCCTGTAGCAAGCCTTCAGCTCCTGAAGGGAAGCTCCCTTGTGTGACCTCAGTGCCAACTAGGATGCCTCTGACCCTTGTGGCAGAACCTCAGCTGCTCCCCCTTTGGGCCTGACCTGGACCGAGCAGCTGGCAATTCTGCTTCATCCCGCCTTCAAGCTGGGTACCCTGGCTCCCTCCTTTGACAGGTAAGCAGAACTCAAGTTCTGTAAGGATCAACTTTTGCAAATGGACACTTTGTGTTATCTGCCCCTGCTGGCACCCCCAACATGTCTCAGCCAGTAATCTGCAAAGAGGAGCTCACTACCTCCATTCTGAATCAGCTTTCACTCAGCCTGCAGGCACCAGAGTTCTCTCAACTCCAGGAAGTGCCCTTCAGCCAGCCGACCACTGAGTTGGTGGCAGCTGTGGCCCCAGCTTGCAGCTTCCCAGAAGTCCTGCTCTCTCACCCTGCATTGGAGGAGCAGAGGTGGGCTGCTGATGTGGTAGGAATGACTTCTGTGACAGTTGTCACATCCCCAGCACAAGACATGGTGTCTAACCCGCTCCTGTCACAAGCAGCTGCCCCATCTGCCTTGGATAAACAGTTGTTCCACAAGGCTTCTGGTGTCTCAACTGGATTAAGATTGCGAGGAGTATGATGTTAAGGTGGTGAAAGCAATTTTTATGTCCTTGGTTTCCTTCAGGAGACTTGAGGAGGATGTAATATGGGAAGGGCAAGAAGTCTATTAAACCCAAGAAGCCGGGGAAGCCTCAGGTCTCCTGACTCTTTACTTTATGGACTATTTTGCTTTATGGATCAGCCAGTCTCAGGGTCACCCTTCACCACCAATATAGACATTTCAGAGTACCCAATCTGAGGTTGCCATTCTGTCTTTTGCTCACATTGGGAGTCTATTACAGATGATTGGCTTGTCTTAACTACCGTGAGATATGGCTATTTGCTGCCTTTCCGAAAGCATCTTAGTGGCAGTTTTAAAGGGATGAAGCAAGAACACCATGGAGTGGGTGGAGGATCCCAGCTTCCTGGTCTCAAAGCGGGATGGAGGCTGGTGTCTGGCTATAGGCCTATCATTGCTGAACACTTACTTGGATGTTCCATCTTTCAAGATGGAGACTCCACATTCAGTGGCAGCAGCCCTCCAGCCCTTGGATCCTTGGATCTCAGAGACAAATTCTTTCAAAAGCCCATCATGGTGACTTTATGGAAGTGTCTGAGGCTTTGGGCCAGGTCTACCAGTTCTCGCCACTTTCATTAGGCCTTTACTAGGCACCTATGGTCTTTACCCAGTTCACACAGGGAGTAGCTACACATGTTCACCAGAGTGCAGTATTCATTCATTTGTACCTAGACAACAGGCTGATCTGAACACTAGCATACCTAGATGCACAGTGTCACACACAGACCATCCTAAAACTTTGCAAATGCTTAGACCTGATTGAGAATCTCACCAAGTCCAGCCTAACACCAGAGCAGATCTTTGTCTTTCTTGGCATCCAGTTTGAGCTGGCCACCTTCATCTGCTATCCTTCAGAAGACAGATGGGAGAGACTCCAGCTGATGCTAAAGATGTTTCTGACTTACAAGGTTCACTTGGCCCAGCAGTAGCAAATCCGGTAAGGGTCCCTGTCCTCAATTGACTCTCAGGCTCTCCTGGGTTGCATACAGAAACATCCCTTGCAGCAGGCTCTACATGACAGATGGTTGAAGGACCAAAGCTAGCAAGTGCAGGTAAAAAACCTCCTAGAGGACTGCCAGCATATTTTTTGGTGGGTCACATGAGAGAAGGTCATGTCGGAACAGACATTGACCATGTTTCAGGTGCAACTCACCATGTACACTGACTCATCTCAGTCCAGGTGGGGAGCCCATGTGAAAGGCAAAACAGCAGCTTTCCTTTGGCCTGTGTAGTCCACATCCCACCAAATAATCTGTTTGGAACTGGAGGCTATATGCTTAGTGCTCTTCCACTTCCAAAACCAAGTTGAGCACGAATATATTCTTGTTATGTGTGACAACAGGACCCCAGTTGCCTACCTCAACTGACAGGGTGGGTCATGCCCCTGAAAGCTGATAGAGTTGGCTGGATGCATCACTCGCCGATGCTCTGAACTTGATGTTGACACACACATATAAGGCATGTCCAGAGACTACAGAATGTCCTGGCTGACCAACTCTAGAACAGGTCAGCCAGTAGGGATAGAGTAGCTGCTTCACCCACATGAAACTTCTGGTTCACGTGTCACCCATCCCAGATCCCTAGCCCCAGCAGTTGATGCTCTAACCCTGCACTGTAGCCACTTCTGGTCTAATGCCTTTCCGTCAACACAGATCCTCTGAGGGTCCTGTGGAAGGTTTGATCCCACAACTGCAACCTGACCTGGGTTGCCTCCTAGCAACCAATGACAGATTCATCTCTGGACCTGCTGGGATTAGGTGTTGAGCAACCATTATGTTTACCGCAACTTCTGGTGCAACTGTTGACTGGTGTGTTCCACAGGAACCCTCAAGTGCTCAACCTCCACGGTTGACAGTCAGCACACAGTACAGCTGCAACAGAGGTTTTTGGGAATTGGTTGCAGATAGAATTGCCAGAGGGGAGCTTTGTGACTTTCCTCCGGTTGATTTGGCTGGATGAAAAGTGTTTTCAAATTGGTGCACCAATTGGAAAATACATCCATGGTCTTGGCGCATCATGGACATCCTGCTCTACCAGTGGAACCCTGAGACCTCACTTGGGCTTTCTTGCAAAGAACCAAGTGGCTTCAGGTACATCTAAGGCATTTAGGGCTTTCAACATTTGTGCTATAGATACAGTTCTTCTTGCTTAGGAAAGAGCCCTGTGTCAAATGATAGCACTGCTCTGGTATTTCTGATGCACAGACAGTACCAGGGATCAGAGGTCCACCCTCTTTTCTGCCCCTGGGGAACCCCCAAAAGGAAGAGGTCTGGCTAAAGATGATCTCATCATGGATTAAGCAGACTATCTTGAAGGCCTATGCTAAGGCTCATAGGCCTACAGGATGGTCCGCTTAGTCCATAAAGAGATTGTGTTTTAGCAGACCTGTTCCTTTCAGGATTGATGAGAACACTTTGGATAGGCCTTTGGCCCTGAACCAAGGTCTTGGCTAAAGCTTTCAAGGTGCTAGCCTTTAATGCCTCCTGGCAAGACCTAAGGGATGTTGATATCCTCTGGACTTGCCCATTATCTACCACTCTCACTGAGTACTGCTTGCATGACTTGATAGTGCCGGAGGAGGGCAGCAACACCTTTGCCAGCACAAAAGGCTCTTTGTATAGGTTCCTGATTCTTGTCCTTTTGACTTCCCTTGTCCCCTCAGGGCAGCCACCATGTTCCAGCTTATGGCCTCCTTGAAGATTACTCTCAGATGCAGTCAGCGTACCTAGAGTAGGCCTAGACCTTCTTTTGAATGGTGTCCCCCTGGTGAGCTAGGCAGAGAGCCAGCAGAACAATTTATGGATGCTGCCATACAGAACCATATAACAAACACCCCCCCCCCCAACACTCACAATTTTTTTCCATTTGCCTGGCTAGATCGCCAGGACCAGAAGAGTGGGAATAAACAGCTTCCCCTCCACTCACAGACTGCTGCATTTAGGTTGGCAGGTGGTTTTCAAGGGGAGAGCCCATTGTGGCTCATGCTGGTCTGTATGGAGGGTTTCTGCACCTTGTTCAGGATTCTACTATTGGTGGCCACATGTCAAAGTACCTCTGAGGTTTTCCCTACAGACGTCCCCTCCTCAGTCAGACCAATGGTCTTCCCCACTCCTGCTATAGATCCCAGTGGTTCTTGGTCAGTGTGCATGTAACATTACACCCTCCTTCAATGCATTTGCAAATTGGTAATTTTTAGTAATCTCGGTATTAGTAAGTATAGCACCAGAGAAGCCCACAGAGCACCCTGCTTACTTTAAGAGGGTGATGTCCACTGACAAATCATCAAGGAGGAAGGAGAGGTAAGTATTCTTACTTGAATCAAAATTACTAGACATTCTATGTATGGATCACTAGTCTTGCACTTGCATGTACATTTGTTGGATAAGAGTGAGGGGGTGACAAGCTTCTTCCTCCATTGCTTTATACATTGTAATACCGAAGTGAGAAACAGAGATATGAGCATGAGAAACAAAGATATATGCACATGCAGTAGGATCAAGTGTGACAGGATCATGTGTGAAGGATCAATGTAATATGATCAATGGGAAAGGATCAATGTGTACAGTATCCGATCTGGGACAACTTCGAATACAGTACCTGTACTGGATCAGTAACAATGAACTGGGCTGGCTCGATTATGGTATTAAGACTGTATTCACACAAAAGGCCTCCATCTAACCGTTCTTTTGAATAGGGATTTGGAGCAGTCGACATGTGCATTTTCCATTTGCAGCTAGGGAATTGGTGCCAAGGATAGCTGTTTCGAGATCCAGCACTTCCATGGTCACAAGACATAATAATATATTTTCGGTTCTCTTATGATGCGTGGTGGACTCACATTTGTATAGTCCCCAGTCTGGGATAACTCCCAGACACAGTACTTAAACTGGCTAAAATTCAATGAACTACATGGGCTGTGTCCATTATGACATTCAAGCATACTGTCTTCCATTGATCCATTCTTTTGAATGGTGAGTTGGTGCAGTTGGTATGTGCATTTCCCATTTTTGGCTCGGTGGTTGGTGCCGAAGGTTGCTGGTTTGAGACCCGGACGTTCTATGGTCACAAAACATAATGGAACTGAGTGTAATAGTTTCAATGTGATAGGATCAAGTGTGGTATCATCAAGCTGTGCCTTTTCCTTGTACACTTTTATGGGTGTAAAATTGACAAGAGTGAGACTTTAAAGGAAAATGTAGAGATACGTACTAGGTATTGAAAGGGTAGTTTGGCGTGCTGTACGTTGTGTAGAAAACTGAGCTTACAGTCGTGTAAGAATAACAGGAAGCACTTTCACCTAAAAAAGAAGACAAAGTATCTGAAAATGCAATGTGCTATGCTGTTTCTCATGTAGCAGACTAAAGGGAAAAGAAACTCAATGTATACAAACATTTAATCACTAAAAATACAAGTTCCCTTTCATTGCCTACTTTTAAACAAAGGCTCATCTGCAGCCATTTTGTCACAAACCCGTATTATTTCAAAACTAACTTCCGGACTATTTGCGACAGAAAGAAAGCAAATAATTGATCTTTTACTATCACTGATGTACAGTGCGCCAAATGCACCCGTTTCCCTCTGGGCTAAATTTAAAGTAAGTTTTGAATTAGCAAATGGGAGGAACATGCTCAAGGTCGCAATTATACGGGATTGAAATGCGGATCAACGTTGAACATAAGTCAATTTCTGTTCGGGAACCTGTCTCATGCTAAACGTGAAAGAGCTGATTGGCATAACAGAATCGAGTTCAACATATCTTGACCAGGTATTTATAAGCATTCCAAATTGTGTTCCTTGTTTATCAGTGCAACCAACATTGCAAGCTGGGGTTGCTGTGCTTTGTGAGCTTAACTTTTATTTCGTAAAAAAAATCTAGTTCAGCGTCTTGTTTGAAAATATTCGAAAGCTAATTTTGATGAGTTTTGGGCTGAATTGAGCAAAGCCAACTGGGATATCTGATTTGAAATTTGCGATGTAAATACGGCCTGTCTTCTCTGTAACAATACTTTTTTTAATATAGCAAGAGAAGCAACCCCTGAGAAGTCATTTACAATTAGATAGAGCAACGCACCCTGGTACACTTTACAGTTATGTCAACGAAAACGTAAGATTTTATGTGTACATAAAAGGGCAAGCAGATTTGGTAATTATGCTACATTTTGCTTTTACACGGATGTGGAAAATGCTTACATCAATCATCGTAAAGTAGGAAAAAAGAAACAGTATGATTGCCCATGTCAAAAACTAAACAGCGATGAATCACTGAACAAGGGATAGTGGAAACAAGTACAGTTTATATAAAAGGAAATAACAAGCAATAAACTGCAGCCATAGGAAGTTGTGATGTTGGGTACCTTCAATAATTTACCAAAATCAGAGACCTTTAACTCACATTTTATATCCAAAGGTTGTGTTCAATTATCAGACTGTTATGCTAGCCATCCTACTTATCCTAAAGCATCCTTGGGCAGTTTGCAGAGTACAGAAAGTCTTGTTCTTGATATCGTAAAGAGTCCGGACACAACTAAGGCATCGGGACCAGTGTAAAATGTAAAAGGAGGCTGCCCCCAGCATCTCTGATTCGTTTCTAAGCTAATACAACTTTCCTTATCCAAACAAATATTTCGATCTGAATGGAGGAAATCTAATTAAAAACCTATACACACGGTTGGCGAAACCAATGTAAGTAATAACTACCCTCCCATCTCAGTATGTAATAGGTTTTGTCGAAAAAGTTATGGAAAGAGCGATTTTAAGCACCCCTTTAATGTTTCTAGGGATAATTTAGTAATCGTCGACAAATAGTTTGGCTTCATGCCTAGTGATGGCGTATCAACTTGTGAGTCTTTCCTGACATTTAATCTAGATAAAGCGAAACTAGAAAAGTGTCCAAAGGACACGGATGCCCCCACCTGCCACTGCCCCCATCAGCATGTGGAAGATTAACATGTAAACGATGCAAGACTTCAAACATATTGTGATATCTTCACATGGATAATAATTATACACACAACGTTTCCTGTATAGATTAATATTTCTATCAAATTTCATGGCTATACCTGAAATTCTTAATGAGCTGCACATCCACAAGTTTGACAAAAAAGTACTCATTTTCCTGGAATTGTCTTTTTCACTAAGTCTATAAATGATTACTAAGAGGATAATTGACCAAAGAGACAAAACACAAGGACACATCTTCACATATTGATCAATGTTGCTATTAGGTTTCACAGCTGTACTTCAAACATGTTCAAAACACTGAATAGACATTTTCACTATGTTAATGAAAAATGATGAGAGGTTATTCAACCAAAGAGACAAACATAACCCAAAGTGCACATCTTCATATATTGATTAGTCTTCCCACCAAGTTGAATAGGTGAATCTCAGATACTTTTTGGGATATATGCAACACAAATCTGACAAGTCTACCGTTGAATCAACATTTCGCTAATTAATGACTAATTAACATTGTAAAATTAATGACTAATTAACACTGTAAAATCAATCCCAGAGAAAACAAACCCCAAGCTGTACACCGTCATACGTTGATAGATGTTTCCACAAAGTTACATGGTTGTACCTCAAATGCATTTCGAAATAGGCGCTACATAAAGGTTACAATTTTCATGTCGGACGGACGGACGAATGAACGGACGGATGGACAAGGGCAAATATATATGCGCCTGTAGGGGGCATAAAAATTATAATCAGCGGTAAAACAATATGCTCTATTTTACCCAGTTAAATGTATGGAGGGACGTTTACAGGAAAAGTGTCTCTATAATACCAGAGATTTCGAAGGTGTATGAATTCAAAGGAGCCCATCTTGTAACTTTGATGACTCTTTAGCCACGCGTGGACCCATATATGAAAATCTTGACCTGCATGGCCGATATCTGTGTGTATAGATTTGTACACAGCATTTCGTGTGTGTATGCCTATGTATTTGTAGTTTAATTGGTTGCGTCCCTGCAACTGCTACAGTGTGAGGCAACCAGCTCAAAGGGGGTCAATTATGGGTGAATAAATGATATGTTTTGAACAAAGCTAAAACCATGAGCATTGTGATGAAGCCACCATTTTAAAATTCTTCAAATGTTTGGAGAGATACAGCCATGGACCCTTAGAGTTGCGTTCTAAGAAAGACTAGAGGAAACACAAGGAAGTTAAACAAGAACAACAACAACAGCAACAACAACAACAACAACAACAACAACAGCCAAACGCTTATCCTGAAAAAGCACACATAAAATTGAAAGGCCCCCCCCCAAAAAAAAAATAGTAACAAGAATCAAATACTATTCTAAGACCACTGAAAATAATAGCAAATATGTGCCTAAGCAATGGTACATCATATGGTAAAGAATGATGGGAAAACGCAAAAGAAAGAAAAAATCAAACAGGCAGTCATACAGACAGACAGCTGGATATGTAGCCAAATATATATTTGGACATATAGACGGAATTTATAAAGGGTGTGAATCTGGTAATCTAGCGCTTATCTTCCCCAGAGTCAAGTGCCACTCTTATCTAGCCATCACTACACGTAAAACAATCATCTGGAGACAACAGGCACAGGAAAAAAAATAAACAAATAAATAGATAAATTAATGACTGCATAAGTAAGTAGATAAATAAATAAATAGATAAATTAATGACTGCATAAGTAAGTAGATAAATAAATAAATAGATAAATAAATAAATAAATAAATAAATAAATAAATAAATAGATAAATAAATAAATAAATAAATAAATAAATAAATAAATACACGTACTTGAGAAATGAATTTTATTTGCACTGCGTGCATGAGCTTCTGGCATGTTCACCACTACAGGCTAGGAGCTCATGCACAATGTAAATGATGTTCATCATTTCCCTTTTTTATTTTTCGCCTTCATTAAACCCTAAAACTAAAAAAAAAAACTTTTTCCTAATCAGTTTTTGATTATCTGCTAAATGCTAATATTGTCTTAGCTAGCATAAACAGAAAAACACGAAAATAGCTCACAAGTTTGTAAAAAGTTTTCATTTTCTGTTTCACAAATATAATGTATGAAACAAACGTTTGCACTTTCAGCATATAATAATTCGGAATAAACATGACCCATATTCACAAATATCATCCCAACAATGAGAGCAAAGTTAAAAATAACAAAAGCAGAGATTCAAGAGTTACCAAAACATCAACCTTCATGTTGCAATACCACGAATATGTAGAAATAAAAGTCACTCCTGACTTTAGACAGGGTGTCACCCATAAGCAACAAGTGGTTTTAAACCGGTCTTCCCAACCTTTGAACTGTATTGTTCATAAACTTCAGACTTCAGTGGGTTTTTTAAAATATAAATGCATAACCACTTAAAATCCAAAATTTGTCACTTGGACAAATGATAAAAATGCACAGGCTCGGGAATCCACGTTTCAGTTCTCCTGACCTTTCAGTCAGCAGAGGTAACAGCAAAAGAAGAAAATAGGCCAACATCGTTTTCGTGAAATTTATGAATCTGATTAAGGATTGACAAGACCAGTCAACAGGTGACGTGCAGGTTTTATGGATAGGAAGCCGGGGGAAAGTAAAGATAGTACCAGGAATCATTGCACATTGGGAAGGGATCATTGCGGTTATGAACAAACAGACGGCATTTGTTGCTCCTAATCTCCTAACCAAACCATATGTTAATATTTACCTGTAAACATAAACAAAATAACCAGTTGTATGAGATTACCTTGCCAAAATTGAAGGCAGATTCTATCATGACCATGCATAGATGAGTCTAAAGCGGGATATTTATCGTGAACGAAGTTCGTGAGAAGCTCAAAGTGTACACATCAGATACCCAGAAACGAAACTTCTTCATTTGGCCTCACATCGTGATGTGAAAGAAAGAATTGCTACTTTTTTATCAGTTCACTTTCTAATATGTATATGTATATATATACACACATATATGTATACGTATGTATATATATCCATATATATATATATATTTATATATATATATATATATATATATATATATATATATATATTTATGTCTGTGTGTGTGTGTGTGTGTATAAGATTAACACTGAAATGTATTGTACATGCACATGATAATTGGCCATGAACTTCCGCATCAAGTTGGAAACGATATTGAAAGAAACGAGAACTAGTTTCGTATGAATCATGTTGACAAGGGTGCCATTTTTCCTCTTTGTTCAATTTGGCGGACACAAGCACAAAATTGTCTACGGTTCATATGGTACGAGTGCTTGGCCTGATCTGTCAGGCTTCGTGGTTATGATACAAGAATTGATTCTACATGCTCATGCACATAAAACTATTCATCAATATTCTGATTCTTGAGATATATTGCTGAAAAAAAAGCTTACCTTTATCAAAGATTACTCCCAGGAGAATGACGAACAATAAGGTTGTTGTCACAGAAGATCTCATTGCACTCACGACGGAATTCTAAATTATAGATAAAAAGAATGACGAAGCTGTTAATCTGTTACAAGAGAATAATACACACAGTCTAATATTATATTCTGACTATTCCAGCCATATTTCAATTTATTATTTTCTTGTGGTTCAAGCTTCGTATCCAAGAGTAGAATTATTACGATCGACAACTGGTGTGTTTGATACGGCTTTTATTCCCATATGCAATATTAAAATCATTAACTTGGGAACTAGAAAAAAATATTTTACCCTTTTCTATTTAAAATGACGGCTAGTGTACCATGTTCACCTGTCCATCATTCCATCTGATGACGGTGCACAATAAACTGTCAATTTCACGTGGACATAATGTCTACTACTTTGGACTGTATTCTATTGTAGCCTAATCTCATTGCTACTTTCTTTATTTCCATATTTTGCTATGTTATACAACTGCTAAAGAGAAGAACATTTTCAGGAATAATTTTCCTATATTTGCGCCCCGGTGGTCATGTGTATGTCTCCACATTTTTATGTCCATTTGGGATGTCACTTGCTGAGATTGTTAGCTTTGAACCAAATTCATTTTTGTTTGTGTTAACTGGCAATATGAGGCCATGTGGGACCGAGTAAACAGCTTTCTTACCATGCGGGTCATGTGGGACCGAGTAAACAGCCTTCTTACCATGCTGGCCATGTGGGACCGAGTAAACAGCTTCCCTGGCATGCCGGCAATGTGATACCGAGTCTGACGGCACCTTAAAAATCTTCTGACGGAGATGCTTGTCAGTTTACTGGTCGCACTTAAGTAGAGAGATTGTGTTAACAATCATAAATCAACAACAACACAAAAAGAAATCAAATGAAATTAAGTGGAGGGAGTAGGATGAATGGGATGGGAAAAGATGGGATAGGATAAAGTTTATCTATCGGTCATTGTCGGTCGTTTTTACCGGAGGAGGTCTGTTGTATCAACTTTGAATGACAGACGCAACCAAACGAACACGATGTCCATCAATACACTCTTAGACAATTTTTCATATTTTCCAAATTATGTTTAATTTTTTTTTGTATATTTACTACACACTATGTAACAACAGATAATGCACACAAGAACAGAGCCACAAACTACAGCTGATTGCACTTCTTACTTTGAACTTCACCACTGTAACCTCAATATCAGTGTAAAAGTACCTATGGTAAAACATACCTTCACTCAACAAATTCTTGACCACGGCGTTTTGTGATAGATATTGAAGTGATCGTTAGATTTTGGACACGAACAAAACTTCTTAATCCATTCTCCTATACTTCACGCGTGTGGCACCCCCTTATGAATTTTACAGTCTGTACTTGGTTGTGTGTGGCTTGAATATCTTCTCCTCTCTTGTTTGTGACACTTTTTTATATTTCTTTCTTAGAATATCGATCAAAGTGCAGTGAAAAAGGAGGTCAGAATGGTAACTAATGGCAACATATAAACACTGAAATGAAAGTAGCGCTGTCATGGCCAATATTTTGTTTGATTAAAATCGCGAAAGCGATGCATGAATGCACTTCCGCAAGTCATGACTCAGTGAATAAGGACACCAATCACCAGAATGTGGACCAAGAGTGCTGCCGTATAAAGAGGAATGGGAGGCGACGGGGGGGGGGGGGTCCGTATAAAATTATCTGGAGTGCTGGGACCACAACTGCTGCTACAAGAACTGCTACTCTTACTACTACTACTTTCACCAGTATTGCTAACACTATTGTTGTTACTTTTTTCATGACAATCACAACTGGCTTGATGTGTTGTTTTTGCGCGTTTTGTATGGTCAGTAAAAAAAAAACGGCAAGGGCAGAGCCAAGTGGTGCGTTAAGTGAACTAAGCCAAGTGATGCCTTAAGTGCAGTGAACCAAGTGATATGTTCAATGCACTGGGCGGAGTTATTCAAATAGGCCAGGCATCACAAAAACCGTTTAATCTTGGCTATGTGAAATTCATCATTTAACGCCAAACGTATTGTATTATTGTCAAAACCTGAAAGTAGTACAAAATTGTATGACTTTAAAAGGGGTTACTTGTTATATCCATGCCTTTTTGTGCGGGATACGTCGCAATTCCAGTAAAACTCGGGAACCCAAAAGCTCCATAAGCAATCCTATCAAACTCGCGTTGTATGTTGCATTTGTAGATTTTTATTATTTATGCATATTGACGATTACCCCATTGACAGCGGGGGTGCTCTGTACCGTTGCAGAGAAGAGGCGCATTCGCAATATCCAAATATCCATAATGTGAGTGCTTTTCGACGAAGATTGGCTTGATCTGTCATGCTATAACTCACTGGAAACTTCTTCTCTGACACCAGTTTTACCATTTCGCTGATCATAATCAGACAGACATAATCATGGTTTGATCCCGTAGGTTCGCTGAACAACAGCTCACACAGTCGGCTGTTTTCGTGCTACGTCCTGTGCTGGCGTAATGTGCCCGACTGCTTGGATCCAGGGCTGTTTGTATCCATAGAACGAGAGGCCCATGGGCACGATGGTCTGCTGACCTGTTTGGAAAACAATGAGGCAAAAAGAATATAACCTTTGCCAGTAACGCAGATAGAGACACTAGTTCAAATGTCATCTATAGTTCCAATTTAAACTCCTATGTATAGGCTGACTATGAGTAGTTTCCAATGAGGTTTGTTACATGAAGATATGTTGCTCCATTTCAATTTTTCGTTATTTTAAAGACAGCAAAACGGATTATACTGTCAAGCAAAGCTTGTCTTAATTTCGATTTTTGCTTCCTCAATAATGCAAACTAAGTTTTATAAAAATCCACCATGAATTTAAGACGCTATATAGACTGTTCACACAATTTTCACATCTTGACTCCTACATTACATAATAGTGTGGGTCACGTCACCAACATTGAACATAACTAACATCGTCATAGCCTTGGCTACGTCCTGAGAGTAATATGGGACTAACTTTAAAGCTGAACATCACTGGCTAGTTACCTCCTCTATGGACATCATTGGAAAATTACCATTTTTAACTTTACAGTGCCAGTGACCGGGGACAGAAGGGTCAAGGTCATCCATATTATATATAATATTTTCGCAGGCTATGATCAATGTCATGGTGTAATTTTGGCCGATGGAGCAAATTATTTGTCGAGATTGATATTTTTTTTATCTCTTTCAACAAATTTTGGGCCGTAACTTCTGTCGAAATAGTGATAACGCCACTGGAGTGCTGAAAATTGAAAGCGGTTAACTTGAAAACTCTGGACTGTATAGCGTCCACAAACTAAACTTATTCGACGGACAGACGGGCTTACACACATGAGTGATGGAATGAGCTACATTTATATGAGACCTTCGGTCAGCAGAGCTAAAATGCACGGGTCAGCAACTGTCGATATCGAAACCAAAAGGGCAATGGACCGCCACTTTCTGTATTCACACAAGACTCCATAGACCGGCGACTGTCTGTATCAATAAAAATGCATGGGACTGATACTGTCTGTATCGATAGAAATAGTGTTTGGATTAGCGACTGCTTATCCATTGAAAATGCACGGACCAGCCACTGTCTGTATCAATGGAAAAATGCACGATTCCTGACTATCTGTGTCTGTGTAGACAGACATAGGTAGATCGGTGTCTTTATCCTGAGACTTGCGCTGTGTCAGCCAGAAATAGTTGATAATACAAACTGGAGGATAAAATTGTCCATATCCAACTGGTTCTAATGTAAAAGGTCATGATACCCTGTTTCACTCGGGTGCTTCTGTGGTGTAACCATTGGAAACAGACAGGGAACCAGTTACTGGTTAGAAGTAAAACCAGCCGCGTGGCTGCTGACTCGTATGCTCTACTTGGCTGGTATCACTATTGTATCCATAGAAAAAAACATGATTTATGATTGTCTGTGCCTGCAGAGAAAGATAT
Organism: Hermodice carunculata; assembly: GCA_964020975.1. Classification (NCBI taxonomy): domain Eukaryota; kingdom Metazoa; phylum Annelida; class Polychaeta; order Eunicida; family Amphinomidae; genus Hermodice; species Hermodice carunculata. The sequence continues at coordinate 98,327,663 of OZ026619.1, forward strand.
GGCACTATCAGTGTCTGTATCCATAGAAAAATGCAAGACCCTTGACTATCTGTATGTTCAGAAAAAGGTATGGGACCAGCAGTGTCTGTATCCATAGAAATATGCCCTCATGTCTGTTTCTAGCAATGTTTCGGGTATTTCCTATAATTTAAATAATAATATATTTACTGAATCTACCTCTTTACAACCGCAGGCAGGGTAGAACCAACGTTGGGTCAGTTACAAAACACGCAATTATACATATAAAACATCATAAGGGTAAAATGAACAGAAATGTGCATGTAGCTACAATGAAGAAATATAAAAACAGAGATACAAGGTAATGCATACCATACACAATATCAGGTCCGACCACGTGCTTCATCGTTTAGTGTATTGCGCCTAGCTCACCACGCCTCTAACAAGAACTGCTTGTAAACAGTCCCAAACATAAAACCGAAGGTGTTTCCATGTGTGAATGCTTGATCGCCCAGCAACTAGCAGAGTTTTGCAACAAGAGAGGAGCTGATGAAAGAGAGCCGGACGTGTTCATCATTAATTTATTTCAATTTTCTTTCCAATAAGGCAGTATACTTTAATCTTGTATTATTTGTTTTAGGACATACGAAAAGGAAATGCAATAAATCTTCTTTCCCTTCTTAACATAAGCTATGTATTTCATTTGTCATTTCCCAGTTAGCCGTTTTTTCGTTAATACCTAAATATCCAACCCTGGGTAAGATTTAACCTAGTTCCATTGAAATTAATGATATCAAACATGTATTTTTGACCAAAAGTGGAACACTTCATTAACTGATACCAATATAACGAAGATTTTTAATCAATGTCTTGAAAGAATTCCATCTTATAACTCTCTAAACTTGACTTTGGTATGGCTCCAACCAGGAGTGTCGTTGCCTCGAAAAGGCCCGATCTAGACCAACATTTAGGAGAATTTGATGCTTTGCCCGAAAGTAACATTATGGCAAATTTTAAAGCATCCTCCAAATAGAAATCGTGAAGCGCCTAGCAAATCATATTTCAGTCGGTGGTAGAACTTAATACGAATGCGGTCCAAGATTAATTTGATTGGGAGCCATTCAAGTACTCCCACTGTTGCTGTAAGTGCAGGGGAACTTTTTACACTCATTACTGCTTTTGCTATAGTGTATTGAATAGAACTGATAATTGTTTTACTTTCTGCAGTGTGATTTAGCTAGACAGCAGAACCGTCGGTGAGGGTAGGTAGTATGACGCTTTTCCATATGCTGTTCCCGAACGAGACTCTTGTAACATTTTTATGTCTTTTTAAAATACTACAAAGATATGCACGTGAGCGTCCAGCCTTTAGCTTAAGTAATGTCTTGAATTTGTTTGCTATGGCGTATTAAAGAAATCTGATAATTGGTTTACTTTCTCATTATGTCGTAATTAAGGTTTTGAACCTTTGTAGCACATTTACGTTTCATCCTCAGCCGCAGGGACCACAGGTTGACGACAAATTCAGATTACATCAAGGTATTATAGCTTACTCGTGTATGTACGTATCATATTGCCATTACCAATCTCTCTCTCGTCACACGTCGGTAATAGGTCACATCATGTTATCGGAACTTACTCCTGTGTGTACGTATAATAACTCGTATCTCTTGTCACACATCCATGACAGGTTATATCCAAGGTATTGGATCTTACTTGCTTTTACTTGCATATAGATGTATGCAGTAATTTAAAAAAAAAAAAAAGTCGACAAAAATTGTTTCATTAAGGGGTATTGTAGATTATTTGTGGAAAGCCAAACGTGTGTGTTACTGACCGAACAAGCTGCGGACAAGGCCTTTTTTTTGTTGGTATATTATTGTGTAAATACTGTAAACTTCACAAATATTTCGCAGACAGTGTAGTTTCTGTTTGCGAAAAATGGTTATTTTATCTGTGTATATAGTTCATTCTAAAAAATCTCTTAAAACACTTACTTGATGGGCAAAAGACAGGCGTCATGGAACGGGAATGCTAGCATGTTCCGAAAAGTTTCATTCGGCCTTATACAAGCAACCATTGCTTCATTTAATGTTGAAATTGTTAAAGTAAAGTCAAAATCCACCTTAACATAAGAATCAAACAGAAAAAAAAGAAAAGAAAAACAGAAAGCGTGTTATGGGAAAATTACTGTAAAATTAGGTATAAAGAACGGTTTTGATGCAAAACCGCATTACACGTTGTCAGTATGCCAACAAGATCAGAGTCATGCGCCCTCTGAGGTATATCAAATAATAGGTAGCAGTGAATATGATATATATATATATATATATATATATATATATATATATATATATATATATATATATATATATATATATATATATATAAAACGAACAAGTTGCATGCATACACATGGGGAAAGGTGCTGCAAAATCCACTTCAAACAATTAAGAGTAGTAATTCAACTGTATTTTTTATTGCTGTAACGGGAAATCAGAGACATCAAGCCACAGCTGTCCATTTTGTTATTGGTATTCAGTGATTTACAGTTGCTCCATGTCGTTTTAATGCTTAGGTTGCCTCCTGCAATATCTTCTGTCAAGAAAATACTATTTTCCCTGTTCCGGCACACACAGTCATGTCCAATTCACCCCTACTATCGTTTTATTTTCATATATAAATTACATTAAACATTACGTTCATCCCGCATTGTCCTGTCATTTTCAAATATAAAATACATTAAAACATTACATGGTCTTCATTCCCTACTGTCCTGTTATATCCATATATGAAGCAGCGGTCTACGACAGTTATACGTTTGCCTGATTGTACTTAACATTGTGTGAAGAAAAACTATGTTTTTTTCTCAAATGTCACAAACCTGACATATTACATTGAAACAGTGACTCAGGGTTGGCAGTGACTCAGGGTTGGCAGCTTACTTATTTGGAGACTTTCAAAGTGAGGAGTATGTGTCATCATGGAGTTTGTTTCACATTTCTGGTGCAGGATATCCATTATTGCAGCACTTGTTAGGGGTTCCCTTGGTTTGTACAGCTGGTCTAGCCGCAACTGTTTTTACAATCACTGGGTCTGAAAATAAAGGGTATATACTGGTTTTATGGGTAAGTCAAATTGTTCATATCTGAACCTGTACTATACAAATTTAGTAATTATATTTTGTTTGACAAGTATTCTTCTTTCATAATGACGCTCTAAGAAAAACCTCACGTATTTAACTAATTCATCATTTGCCACGATCATATTTATTCATTATTATGTGGGTTGTCTTTGCTGAATATTTAGCTTAGATAAGGGGCCGCTACTCAGAGACATGTATGGGTAGGCTCCAAAACATGTTCTGAGTAGTAACCCACTGAAGACCCTTTAATTAATTGGGGCTAATACAGCCTATGTCAAAATTCTACAGAAGAATGTGTGCAATATGGACGGTAGTACTTCCATATGTATATACGTCAGACAGTGACAGGATAGTTTACGGCGAGTAATTAGTAGAGAAAAAAATGAGACATATTTATAAATTCCAAACCCAACAATGATAGCAAAGAGATTCCAGAGTTACTTAAGCATCAACATTCATCTTCCAATACGAATGTGAACAAACAAATTTCAGTCTTGACTTGAGACAATCAGTCTCCCATAAAAGGCAACTGGTGGTTTTAATCTGGTCCTCTCAACCTTTGAAATATTCTTCATTAACTATAGAATTTAGTTTTTCCAAAATGTATAGGCCTAACCACTCAAAACCCAAATTTTATTAGCTCTGCCAAAAATGAAAAGAGACCTGTAAGGCCTATCACTTTTTACTTGTCCTGACTTGTCAGTCAGCTGAGGTTACAGCAAAGGTAGAAAGTAGGCCTACCTCGTTTTGGGGATTTTTATGAATCTGGAACATTATACGCACACTCTGCCTCCATTATAATTATGAGTTGGAGAACACAACCAACAGCACAACATAGCCAATGAAATATTTATCGAATAGTACAGAAATATATGAGCTATATTCATAAATTCCAAACCCAACAATGACAGCAAAGATATTCCAGAGTTATCCAAGGATCAACATTCTTCTCACTAGTTCCCCTGAAATGTGTCAAATTAGGAACAAAGCCACTTTTCAGTCTATGTATCTTCACGGGCGCCTCCATTCTTTAATCAGCAAAAATAATGGTATAGAACGTTTTAAGAGCTACATTTGATACATATTTTTATCCATCGAAGTGTTATAATTTTTATGATATGAGATTAAATAGGGCTATTTCTGACAAAATGACATGTCACAACATAAATTTAAAATTTTCTTTGATCTTGCACATTTTAACAACAAAACATAAATGAATAACTTAAAATTTTATGTAATTTGCTAGTCATAATCTTTTGATTAGCACTTAACATCAAAGCAAATGATGACACCAAGTACCAGGGAATAAAATGGATTTTATTCACTAATTTTGAGTAGCTTCCGTTATAATAAACTTAAAGAACCTATCAAAAATCAGATAAGCATAACTTTACTATCATACACATATTCAAAGTGCGGATTCATTGCCTTTCATTAAAAATAGCCTTTTACAGTTAGTCTTTCTTAAAATTAAAGATACAATAATTCAAATAAACCAAGGTCAATGCGACCCTTTTTGCACATTGAAAGCTACAAACACTACACTTACGCTAAGTATATTCAGCTGAAAATTAAGATTACCATAGATGTATGTCCCTGTGCCATAGGTTCGTGTCTACGAAAAAAAGTATTAAAATATTCTCAAATACTCTTCCATTAGGCCTATGAAGGAATTTTTGTTTTATTTGTAACTTCCAGTATGCTATAATAACATAAAGGAAAGTACCACTGCGGCAAAAATGCGCAATAGGAACTCGGCAGTGCTGTCTCCTTACGTCACGTTCGTGGAAATAAGCGGTGCGCACCAAGAAAAGTCTTTATCTTGCTGAAGTGAGTGAAATTTGCGAATTTCTTAATAGAAATATTATCCCTCAAGTTTATTAATAAACAGATGAAATTCACATCGTATATAGAGACCACTTATATACTATTTTATGTACTTGGAGATCGCTATTTTAAAGCTTGCATGTAGAGTGGCCAATAAGAAAGGATGTTTGACAACGTACGCCTGAGGGTTTCGATATATCTTTTGATTGGGAAGTCTCTCAAAACAACGGAGTTTACAAAACAATCATTAACATAACTGTCAACTGACTCCAGTTTTAACCGGGAGTCTCCCGTTTTGGAGACTCAAAAATTTCTTAAAATGAAAGGGATTTTGAAGCAAAACTGACTTTCGGTCTTATCTTTGGTTCATGCACTTTTTACAAGATCCTCCCAGTCATGCGTCTCTGCCCTCTTTTGGGGGTTTACACAGCAGGGTTGACAAATATGGAATAAACTTGTTAAAGCATGGAACTGGAAAAGATTCAAACATAAAAAAAAAAAATAAATTTCACATTCTAAAAATTACATTCTCTAGAAGGTGGGATTTCTTGTCAGGTACAGTTCGATCATCAATTCATGTTGGAATAATGATCTAATTTAGTTGCCCCCGGGCCAGTTGTCAACTTAAATGATTTTATCTCAGCAACTGGTCTCTTCAAACCAGTGGGTATTGGCTAATTTATTTATGGAACAACCTTATCTTTCCTTCGTGGCCGGCCGCGGCGCCGGGCCTCTCCTCGCTTGGGCAAGGGTCTGAGGGTTCTCACCGGCCACTTCCCGGTACGACGGTGGGAGCGGTGCTGGTGTCTGTGCACGTAGGCAAAAATCTACTTATTTCATTTCCCCTTACCCACATCTTAAATTAACTGACCACTCATTTGTAATTTACTTCTCCACACATTGCGACATTCAGGTATGCCTGTCGTTTACTTCTTATTTTTTTTATTTAGTTATTAGTAGCCTACTTTTTTCACCTTTATGGCCCCTCCTTCTGTCTTGTCCATGTCTCGTTCCTCTCTCTTGTGTTCTGTCCGTGTCAAGTATCGTCTTGCGTACTCGTCTTTTCCAGCGAGAGGGATTAAAATAGGGTGTCGCCCTTTTCCCAATCCTAATCAACTGTAGGCCTATATATACCTCAAAAGTCTGTAATTTTGAGAATAAAATACGTTTAAACCAAGGCTACAGGCATGTGGGCCTAAATTACATGCCTAAGCCTAGGCCTATCTGTTTTGACATTAATTACACAAACTGTCCCTTCAGTAAGTCTGTCTTAATTGATAATAATCCCAGTGGGATATGTTGTCATATGCCTGGTCTTGTTTTTCCCCGGAGCAATTGTACTGGGAAATTAGAGATTTTTCTGCATGTATCTGGCCTATTAACATTTAAGATGGACAGGCATTGATTATATGTTAAACACAGTCGTTTACGTTTGTTCCAAAATTAACATTTTATGCCCAGATAAAGTTTTGTCAGAGGGTAACCAATCGATCGAGCTCCCTATTCATCATATTGCTGACTTAATTTATGTTTTATTTCATTTCCTCAGTGCACGATGCCTCGTCCATATACTAAATAAACAGCAGCCAACCGCCAAAAAGAATGCAGAGACCAAAATAAATAGATAGATAGATAGATAGATAGATGGATGGATGGATGGATGGATGGATAGATAAATAAATAAATAAATAAATAAATAAATAAATAAATAAATAAATAAATAAATAAATAAAAAATAAAAATAAAATGAAAGATGAAAAATTCAGACAAAAAGAAAGAGAAGGGAAGCTAAAGGCACACATTTATGTCAAAGATCTTACTCCACAGCAACTGGAGGAAAGAAGAAAAGGACGAGAACGACAACGACTCAGAGAGAAGAGAGTAACAGAAGAGAGTAAGAAAGATTAAAAAACAGAAAAACAAAGAGCTTGAATGGACTTATTTGTATTGTCTTTGAAAAAGTATTTTGTGAGTTCCTTGTTGATATTGGTTGTTATGTTTGAAAATTAGTTTTCCTCCATTTGCATGACGACAATCATATAACTGGAATTCGGGTAACTTTCGATACTTTTCATAATTTAATACATTTCCGGTTCAAGTATATTTATAAAGAATGGTGAAAGTGTTTCACTAAACATACTTGGTTCTTTGGGGGGGGGGGGGGGAAGTTCGGTGAAAATTCCTATTTAGGCTAAAATAAACGAGCTACTTTTCTCTCTGGCTAGCTATCTGAAAGGTATTTAAATATAGATTTGTAGACATATTTATGTTAAAAAAAAAACCCACTAGATATGGGTTTTGAGCGCCATTCTCTTCCCCGTGATGATTTCTTATTGTCAGCCTACTTATAGGCATTTTTTAATCTGATAATATTTGTATTTCTCGCTGGTTTAAGTAAGTTACAAAAACAAGGTGATTAAACAGATACTAGTGACTTCCGTTATACCACATGAAAGCAGTTGAGCACTGTTGGTCTTGATGTGTAGCATTGTGATTTTCGATTATAAATTGGGGTAAGTGTGATGTGATTCAAATTGTCTACCCAAAACATGAAAAATATGAAGAATATAAACACTGCATTTTTAACATAATGCTTTCTTTATATTCCTTAATGTAAAATTCCATCTCTATTACACATATTACACATAGAGGTGTTCTGCATGTACGAATGGAATCTACAATAGTTTCCTCCCTTTTCTCTGAAACCTGTGCATCCCGGAATGTATTCTTAGATGTATTCTTTGTGTCCAATAGAATATGTTAATTTGGCTCATTACATTCCAAATTTTAACTTACGTTATGCTTTGACTATACTTTTACTGTTGTATTCCTCGAATATACTTTCATTGAAATTGCCTTGTTACAAATACATTCTTAAATACCGCATTTATAAGTTTATCTGACAAGGCTTTTCTTGTACGCAGGAGGCCAGTATGAGCAACGAGAGAAACTTCACTTCAAGGAATATATAAGTTTATAAATATACTTAATGTAAAATTGTCCAGGTGAATTTTTAAAAAAATCCATGATGTCACTGTGTTGGAGAACAAAATAACCTTTATTTATTTTCTGAAAGACAATCATATGAGAGAAATTGTGTAGCCATAAATTACATTTTTACCTATATTTTGTATGATGTAAATAAATTTTCAATATTTGTGAAATTTCATAACAGAAGTTACATCTTTTTTACCACATATCTTATATATGGTGCTCTCGCATCTCGTTAGCTTGTCACAAAAGTGGGTTCTTGATTAAATGAACACGTCATAGTTCCACTTCTTTCAGAAAATGTATGTTAAGCACCTCTTGAATCTAATAAATTGTTTTACCTACTTTTGCATCAAATTGGTGCTTTTCATTACTAATGATCTTCCAATACCAATGTGAAGAAACAAATTTCACTCCTGACTGGAGACATGCAGTCACCCATAAAAAGCAATCGCTGGTTTTAAACCAGTCCCCTCAAACTTTGAAATATTCTTCCTTAACTACAGACTTAAGTGTTTCCAAAATTTAAAGGCCTAATCACTCAAAACCCAAATATAATTACTTCTGCCAAAAATGAAAAGAGATCTGTACGGCCTATCACTTTTTAGTTCTCCCGACTTGTCAGTCAGCTGGGTTTACAGCAACTGAAGAAAGTTAGCCCACATCGTTTTGGGGGATATTTATGAATCTGGAACTTTATAAACACACTATAGCTCCATTATAACTACGAGTCAGAGAACACAGCCCACAGCAAAACATAGACAATGGAGTATTTATCAAATAGTACAGAAAAATATGAACCTCCTGAGTTAAGACAGGCAGTCACCCACAAAAGGCAATGGCTGGTTTTATACCGGTGCTCTCAACCTTTGAAATATTCTTCATTAACTATAGATATTACTGTTTCCAAAATGTTTTGGCCTAACCACTCAAAATCCAACTTTAATTACTTCTGACAAAACTGAAAAGAGACCTAGAAGGCCTATCACTTTTTAGTTCTTCTGACTTGTCAGTCAGCTGAATTTACAGCAAAAGAAGAAAATAGGCGTACCTCGTTTATGGGA